>QRFB01006378.1:0-25384 GCA_008931105.1 Oenanthe javanica | reverse complement strand
TCGTTTGATTGTAATCAAGTTGTGGCTGGATTGCTAGGCTTGTGAAACAGGGTTCAAGGGAACTAGAGGCTAGAGAAGACTATGCTAGAGTAGTATAGTGCTTAGAGGGCAGAATAGTTCAGTGGAACAAGCGTTTCAGCAAGCTAGGATCAGCTGCAAGGGATAAAGGGTGGAATATTATTGTAATCTGTAATCGTGGTTTGATTTGATTAATAATATTCTCTCTTACCAGTTAGTAGGGGACCAGGACGTAGACCATAGGAGATTACGGGTCGAAACTGACTAAAAGATCTGGTGTTATTTATTTTTTCTGTACTGCATTGCATATAGCAGCTAGCTGACAGTGTCTGTTAATCAATCTTAGCTAGCTGACATGTTTAATAATTCGGTAAAATTAAAATCGGTCATTGTTAGCCATAACACCTATTCACCACCCCTCTAGGTGTGCATTTTCAAAATCATTGTCATTTTATTAAGAAATATAATTTATCTATATTAATAAGTATTATCTACAAATATCTATTAATTAAATTTATTTTTTTAGAACATTATATATATATATATTATACATATATTCATCTCCTTTTATTAATTAAAATTAATTATTAATAAATAAGCCAAAAATATTATATTTTATAATTATTATTTTTTTAGTATATAATACATTTGTATTGATCAAATTACAATTTTATGAGTCACACGTTGAACTATTTTTTAATTATATCATTAACCGGTTACTCTTACTTTTATTACAATTATAATATTTTTATTTTATTTATTTTTGTTTAATTAGTTGAATTCATATATTTTCTATGATAAATTTCATCAAAGATGGGTAGCACAGGTGATGTGTGACACTCCACCAATTATTTTGTCACTTATCAAAGGAGAGATCTGAGCTCCGTCAATTATTTCGGCGGTTTTCAAACTAGAGAGATGTGCTGTGTGTTTGTGTTGTGTTTGTCCTGTGTGTGTGTTAAAAAATAAGTAAAAGAACAATATCGATTTACCTCTATATGACGTCGTTAAGTGCATTCTTCCGTCCAATCAATTGACAGTTATCATTAAAAAATTTCTTTTAATGACCGCCACACAAACAAACATTCATTACACTTATATGAAACTGTTATGACCGCCACACAAAAAGGCGATCATCATTCTAACTTCATTAGCCCTTCCTCCTTTATTGACCACCGTGATAGGCTAATTTTGAAATATTGAATGGAGTCATCCCATTTTTTGAAATTCAACTGAGCTCGTGTCCTAGAAAAGAAGCGGAGTCATTGCATTTGCATACTATAGAGTATAGACACAGAGCTAATTGGTCAGGCAGACTATTTGGAACAATTTAAAAAATGTGTTTCTAAAATTCTAAATACTACTGTAATGTATAGTTGATTAAAATTTGAAATATTTTTTAAAGGATATGATACATTATTTGTTTTTACAATATTTTTTTATATATTTCAAAACTAATATTACACCAAAATATTATCAAAATTTAGTCGAGCTAAATTCAACAAATAATTTTAATCGCTTAATTTTTACTATATGCTTAAGCTACGCTTCATCAATATATATAATTGGAACCTGACGACTTCTTCCTCATATATGGATATTTTTAGCAAATAATTATGTTTAAC
Organism: Oenanthe javanica; assembly: GCA_008931105.1. Lineage (NCBI taxonomy): Eukaryota > Viridiplantae > Streptophyta > Magnoliopsida > Apiales > Apiaceae > Oenanthe > Oenanthe javanica. The sequence continues at coordinate 23,741 of QRFB01006378.1, read as the reverse complement.
AATTAATTAAGCATCCTACTTTTTGTGGATGCATTCCGTTTAGATTTAAAATAATTTTTTAAATTTAAAAAATATATTTAATTTAAATTTTAAAATCTCTATAAAAATATTAGTGTATTCAATTTAAATTTTAAAAAATTCATTGAAATCTATAATATTCAATAAGGATTCTAAAAAGTTCATTAAAATTCTATGATATTGAGTACAGATTTTAAATTACACTTTAAAACCTCAAGTTATTCAATTAAATTCTTTTTACAGTAAAATCTAGTGTTGATGAGTTTTTTTGAATTATATAAAATGATGAATTTAAATAATTTATCAAATATCTTCACTGAATTACCAGAGTCTACATAATTAAAATTAACTATGACCTTTTAAAATTTATAAATTAGTGTTGGTTGGTTAAAATAGCATACGTATGTATGACCGACGGTCGCTGTAATTAATACTCCCTCGGTCTTATATTTCTTGTTTTATTTTGCTTTTTCAAGATCAAATTAATCAATTTTGATCAATAAATTAAATATATTATATGATAATATATATATATATATATATTTAAAAAATATTATAACAAAATTTAACTATTCTATTTTATGAATCAATTTGTAAAGTCATAAAATTATAAATAAATATTTTTAAATTGTTAGTTAAAATTAAAAAAAATTAACTTTAAAAAATCAAAATCAGACCAGAGTTATGGGATTATAAATTAGTTGGTGGTGTTAATCAACAAGGTAGCTAGCTAGGTAAATAGTCACGCTATATATAGCACTAAAATTCAACAGAAATAGACACATATCCGTCTAAAGCTAAGCATCACAATAGTATATAATTTGGCACTCTCGTAAGCAAAAATAAGACAGTCTTTATTTTCTAGCAGCTACAATTATCAAGTACGCNTAGTATATAATTTGGCACTCTCGTAGGCAAAAACAAGACACTCTTTATTTTCTAGCAGCTACAATTATTAAGTACGGTGTACAACGTTAGACTCCTTAATTAATTAAGCATGCATATAGTTTCCGGGCAAGTTGTGTGTGTCACCGGTGCCGGTGGATTCGTGGCTTCATGGATGGTCAAGTTACTCTTAGAAAGAGGTTATGCTGTTAGAGGAACGGTCAGAAAGCCAGGTATTTGCATACTACTTTTTTATTATTTTACGACATGTAATTTACTCTCGTAACGAGTGGATAACTCAAGTGATAAAGAGCTTATCCCAGGTCTTGGTTTTACTCTGACTCATCCGAGTAAGAACACCCGAGTAAGAACAGATACTCAAATTATTAAAAAAATAAAAAATTTACTCTTGTAATTGTATGTATTTATGTAACAAGTGTTTAATTATGTACAGATGATCCCAAAAATGATCATTTGAGGGAGCTTGAAGGAGCAATGGAGAGATTGATATTATGCAAAGCTGATCTGCTTGATTACAACAGTTTGCGAGAGGCAATGGAGGGATGTGATGGCGTTTTCCACACTGCTTCGCCAGTCTGTGATGATCCAGTGCATGCAACTTTATATTTTTACATAGGACCTCACTAAACTGATATTCTTAGGACCCGTAAAAATTGGTTAATTATCACATCGAATTGGCTGAATTATATGATCATAAGCGCGCTCAATAGTAACATATGTTTTTTTTTTGTAAAATTGAAGGAACAAATGATGGAGCCATCACTCATTGGAACCAAGAATGTAATAGTAGCTGCTGTGGAAGCCAAAGTCAGACGTGTGGTTTTTACTTCGTCTATCGGGGCAGTATACATGAACCCCAATAGCAGCCCCGACGAGCTAATTGATGAAACTAATTGGAGTGATCTTGATTTCTGCAAGAACACTAGGGTAAGTTAGTATATTCCACTTCTGTTGCATTTGCATGCTTTACAACATTGGTCATAATTAAAGTTAATTAGTTAGTGATTGATATTTATATGTCATATGTGTCATGTGTGTACAGACCTGGTATTGCTATGGAAAAGTATTAGCAGAGCGAACTGCATGGGAAGAGTCTAAGCAGAGAGGAGTGGACATGGTTGTGATCAATCCAGTATTGGTGGTTGGTCCATTATTGCAGCCCACCATAAATGCCAGCACTATTCATATCATGAAATACCTCACAGGCGCAGTCAAGACTTATGCCAACTCAGTGCAGGCCTATGTTCATGTTAGAGATGTTGCAGTTGCACATATTCTTCTCTTTGAGACTCCTTCGGCAAAAGGAAGGTACATTTGTTCCGAGAGCTCACTTCATCGCGGGGAGGTTGTACAAATTCTGGCTAAATTTTTTCCCGAATATCCAATCCCTACCAAGTAAGTATTAATGTGGCTGGCACTTGTGTTTTTTCTTTTATTCAAATTCAATATGACAGAACATTCTGTTACTGCGTTTCGATGTTATTTCTTACAAGTTGTGCCATGTATGTGTATAAATGCAGGTGTTCTGATGAAGTTAAGCCAAGAGCAAAGTCACTCAAGTTTTCGAACCGAAAACTGAAGGATTTAGGCCTTGATTTCATACCAGTAAAGCAATGCCTATATGAGACTGTAAAGAGCCTGCAGGAGAAGGACCACCTCCCAGTTGCTAATCAACAAGAATATATATAGAATGACAAATTGATTATTGTTTAAATTATCTCACCAAACGTCCTAGAGCGTGCATTTCAACTAATCAATTACTAAATGTTAAAGCATTACATTAATCAATATATGATTTATGATGAGTTCAATCTATATAAACTGTATGTCAATTAATACTAGCTAGAATCTGTACTTTGCTACTTTAACCTTCGATGGTGCTGGGTAATTATGCCTGTATTGTACTACTGTAGTACCTTTATTGTACTACACGAAATTCAATACTTGTTCAGATCAAATGTATGCAAATGAAATCAGTAATCCGCAGTAGAAAAGTAGATGATTTGGGTCTAAAGCCCGGTTTGATAAGACTTTTGAAAAAGGAGACGAAGAAATGAGTTATTTTCTTTTTTATCTATTTGTTTTTAAAAATGGAGATAATATTTTTGGAACAAAATATATAACGAATTTTTAGATATTTTTTTGCTTTTCTTTTAAAAATCTCAATCAGGAGAAGATTACATAAAAAATTATTTTATTTTTCTTTCATTAAAAAAAAAGTATTTGAAACACAAAACACTGCCTGAATTCCAATATGAGAGAGAAAAAAATTGTGTTTCCTAGTTTTTTTTTTACGATAGAAGAGAAATAATTGAGTAAAAAAATTTCTAAATTTATTTTACGAAAACTTTGTATTTCTCACATAATTTTTTAAAATATTCTCCTTTTATCTTTTTTTTCTTCAAAATTTTCTCCTCTATATTAAAAAATCTCGGAAACATGTTATTAATTTTTTTCCAGTTTTTCTTCCCTTCCCTTCTCATCTCTTCTATTCTTTAATATAAATTTTAGGAGCACAATATAATAGATTACTACTGTTCTCAAAAAAAATATTTTTTTTTTATTTTAGTTCTTAGTTTTTCATAAAACAAAAAATTTAAAACAGTTTAAAAAATAAAAAACATAAAATATTGGTTATAGAAATTGTAAAATTGTTAATAAAATCTAAAACTCTCTAAATACACATCTTCAACTTTTTGAGTCACTGTTACAATCATAATATTATATTTAACATGAAATAAAATAATATTTATTTTTTAAAAAAATACCACTAATTTTAAGAAGCACGTCAACAAATTATCTTTTATTTTTATGTGATATTTTCGATAGTATCCTTTTTAAATTTTTTCAAATGGTATCATTTCATATACTTGCGAGTGGCTCATTTCAATCATATGATTTATTTAAATATGTTATTCAGTTAATAAAAATGTTAACCAAATATTAAAATAAAAGTAAAATGAGTAAAATTATCCGCAAAATAGTAATTCATTTAACTTTTTACGGCCGTAAGTTTTTATTTTTCATAAAATTTGATTATAGACTGTACATAATGCATACTATTAAAATATCTATATCTCAGTGATCCCTGCTTTTTCTCGAACCTAATAACAATACTTGACATACCCCGCCGTAACCCATGTGGAGAATACACCGAAATGCATTTCATAACACGTTCATCTCTAGGTCATGATGAATAATTGTCTAAAATAATTCCGGTGAATGTGATTGAACTGCATAAATAACTTATACGAAATTTATTTAAAAAAAATAAAATTACAGAAAATATGGATTTTTTTGATAAAATGCCGACTTTATATGAAAATTTAAAGCTACTCGAAAGTTGATGTAACAAAAAATAAATTCAGGTTGAAAATGATTCATATTCAGGAAACACTGAGTTCATCTTAATAAGACTAATTTACACTTTGCATCCTTTTGATTTTGAATAATTACACTTTGTATCTCATAGTTTTCAAATTAACATATTGCATCCCAAAACTTTTAAATTCGTGTCAATTTACATCACTTAAGCTAAATTTCATCAATTATTAAGGTTAATTTCATATTAAGCATAACCGGTATTTTTGATACCTTAATATACGCGTCAAAAAATCAAAAAACAATTAAAAATAGGACATATCGAGTATTATTTTTTGTATCAATAATCTACTAATAACACATTTCATCCGTATAAATGAGATATTTGGAATGAATTGCGTATAAAATTTAAAAAATATTAACACTAAAATAATTATTTAAATATTAGATACCCATATTAACCATACAGAATTTGAAATTAACATTGATAATTGACGAAATTTAGCTTAAGGGGTGCAAAATGAGACGATGTTTTGGGATGCAAAGTGTTGATTTGAAAACTATGAGACCCAAAATGCAATTATTCAAAACCAAATGGATGTAAAATGTAAATTAGTCTAATAAAAATGACAATAATCTATATAAACATTCATATAACTTTTATATATATATATATATATATATATATATATACACGCACACATGAACTTTTATGCATCATATATGACCTTATTTTTACACTGAGTTGTGTGATATATGTGATAATAAAATTACATTATTCAAATATATTTTCATATTCTCTTATAATAAAAAGTATAATTTAAAAAAAATTATAACAATAAAAATTAATACAATGCCTTACACAAGTTTTAATGCTAGTCCAAACTAAATACTCCAAATTTTAAAATAGTATAAAATTTAAATTAAATACACTATCACCGATTTCATCGTTATTTTTTTATTAGCCTGTATTATATACCTGTTTAGAATTGCTAATAAGTTACTTATTTCTGAAAATAAGTACATAAATATGTAATTATTTTGAAAATAAATACTTAATTTTTTTTATAAAAAAATCTTAACATTAAATTTCTATAGTAATATTCATTTTCAAAGAAATTATATAAATATGAATTATTTTTGTAAACATAAGTTACTTGTAAACGCGTTAGGAGGGGCCTATATATAAAAATATACACTTGTACCCAGGGACCAACCGAGGGTTTCATTGAGCAATCAGCATCAGTCGTTTCATTTCAATATTTCATCTCTCTGCATTTCTGCAAAGGTATTATGTATGTGCTTATATGTGTATGCATATGCTTAATTGTGCTTAATTGATCTTATATTTCAATTGAATTGAATTGAATTGAATTGAATTGAATGGATATAAATCATACACAATAAGAGCTTTATAATCTAATACTATCGGGATTGAAGAATCTTATTAATTTGTCCTGATCGATTACACAGATTTAATTGTTTTATGTTAATTTTAGTTATTATATGTGCATTTATTTATCTAGAATTGTTGTTTATCATTTTAATAGGTTATGGATCTCAACATAGTGATCGAAAATCGTTGTTTACCATTTCAATAGATAACATGATTATGTCAAGATTAATTATATATCTCAGCTAAAACTATGCCGATAGAGAAAAAATATTAATATATTGAGGGTAAAGCTACGCAGATCCAATTGTATCACATGATTATGTTGATCTTAGTTATAATCTATCAAGAAATGCTGTTTAATATTTCAGCAAGTCATGGATCTAAGTGTTTGTATTCTAAATAATTACATAGAAAAACGTAAGTGGGAGTTTATGGAAACAAATATCAAATGATAGAGTTTTATACCAAAACTTTCGGAGATGATATTCTAGGATATATTTAAATTTGAGTAAATTCAAGAGTTATTGTGCATCGCGGCATTATGGCACAATCACGATAACTAAATGAATTGAAATAATTATTACACCAAGTTACATTTACATTTATGAAGCTTGTTAAAATGGGTAATTAACGGGCGTAAAAAAGGTCAAAATTTATATTAATATTTATATTAGGGCTCATTATTAAAGTTTGGCTTAGGGCCACATATTAAGTTAAGACGGCCTTGAGGTCATGGATCTAATGAGAATCGTTGTTTCCCATGTGATTATGTTAATTTAGTAATCTAAATAAATACATAAAAAAACGTAAATAGAAGTTTAAAGAAACAAAGAACCAATATAAAATATGTGGTTATCAAAAATTTCAGAGGAGAATTATTAACCTAATATAGTCGCATGAGAGGAGAAATATTAACCTAAGATAGTCATATGTTCTAATATGTACCAAATTGAACTGGGTGAATGTTCTAAATGGATATTACTAATTTTCCTTAGCCGTTTATTCGTAGAAAATTAATTTTAGAATTTTGTGGAGATGCACATGTTTAATATGCATATTTCTACTATATTCTTTTCCAACGTACTTATTATGTCGAGCATGCTTTTTGTTAATTAAATATGTGTATCGAACTATACAATATACATACTCAACGATGGTGGAATGCGTGTTTATTAAGTGAATAGAAATAATTATTATGCCAGGTTGCATTTACATTTCTTATGTTTGTTAAAATGGGTATTTACTTGGGGTGAAAAAGGCAAACTTTTGTTATGTGATATTTTGGGCAAAGTTTGATAAACATGCAACGAGAGAACTAAGAATCTAAGACCCCTTGGAGAATAGTAGAACTGTAAGTCTTGATAATGAAATTTGAGTGAATGATTATATATGTTTTTTTTAGCTTTTTTAATCTTTGGAAGTATGCCCAAGTCAACCATTGTTGTATGGTTTATAATAATCATTATTACTCCCTTTCAAGAGTATTTGTATACCCTCTGATACTTGGTACTTCATGTTGAATGTAACAAGGAAGGAGCATTGCATTTCAAAGAGGGGAGCCTATGTGAATTCCTTGTCGTTGAGGAGGATGATCATCTTTACAGAGTCTCCAGATGTATTTTTGCGAGATGATTGTGGATCATGGTATGTATTTATGAGGGTTGCGCAATTTATGTTCTGTTGCATGTGTATATAGTTTAATAAGTAATAGCACTTTTTAGTCTTCAGGCATACTAAGTTGCTAGTTCTAAAGAAAATTGCTATGTATAGGATACAAAATGGTAAATTTTGCACAGTATATCTCATCAAAAGAAATTCTGAATTATTATTAGGTTATCAGTTTTGCTTAGTACCATATTTTCTGATTTTGTGATCATTTTTTCTCTTCTCTATAACTTTGCAAAACAGTATATAATAAGATTCAAATGTATCTAATACGGAACATTTGGTGCCGATACCCGTGTTTAGCCTAGGGTGTTTAGCTTAGGGTTGGAAATCAATCGAATTTCATGCTAAGCAAATTTTGATTATTCATTGGAGTCAAATTCACATAATAAAAACGTGATTACCATTTTAATAAGTTTTGAGTTTCAGTCTTGGAACCATAAGTAATTATTTTATTGAATTTTTTGCAATATGAGTTCAGTATTGCATTGCGAAGAGACCGTATCCTTCATTTCTCATTTAACATTGACTCCTCAAACTTGTAGTCATACATAATCATTTTTCAACCCATCCTAGCATATATCTCTCACACGGACGCATAAAGACACATTTTAAATACTACTTTAACGGTAGCTGTTCTCTCCATTGTCTATAACGAATTGATTTAATTTTTTACTTTTATGGCTAAATTAATCAAATGTTTCTCCTCTCTAATTTAAGGAACTTCGCGGTGATAGTATTCCTTGAAACTTATAAACAATGAAGAAGATGCTCCGCACAAAACACAAAACAGGCAACCAAGATGGTCACTTTCGGTATTGTATCTCGTTTCATTTAAAGCATTTAATTTTTTGCGCATATTATCTTTGCTTTCATTTTCTTTGTATATATATTACTTGTTCAGTAAGCCGAGGGTCTTTTTGGAAACAACCTCTTCATTCATAAGGCCCGCGTACTTCATACCCTCAGACCTTGCTATAAGCGGGATATAGGATATACTGGGTACGTTTGGTTTGGTTTGGTTTATTTAGTATAGCAAGGCTGCCATGTATCTTAACAATAACACTAGTGTCAGTTTTCACTTGTTGTGAAAAGTGTTAGACGAGAGATGTTTATCTTAATACTACAAAGCTTAAAACCTGAAACTAGTTAGCAGAAGGGTGCACTTTATTCTTCTTCACATCTGATAATTTTTGGTTCCACAGATTTACTTTGCATCGATGGTAGTATATAATGGCAATTCTCACGTGTCCAAAAAACTAATTTATCATTGAACATAGAACAAAAATGAATCTTTGATATCTACAACTTGTTGCAAATAAGATCATTCCATTTTTGAAATTGGTTTCTTAACGAATTCTTATTGCATACTCTTATAAAATTTATATGTGTATTTAAATAATAAATAATTCCATATCTGAAAGTTATGACATTTACGTCTAAATATTGGAAAAAGGGTAGCTAGAAATCTGAAGCAGATTGTCATTTTCATTTTGCTGCAGGTCAAGCAAACATTATCAAACATCTTGGTGATCCTGAATCTCCAGTCCTAGCTTCATAAAAATGCACATGGAGCGAACCATGATGAACCCTAATAACAGAACCTTCACCACCCATACTTTCCAGAGTTTACAGCCATACAATTTGCAATGCTTCCCGCCTAATTCGGGCAGTGATATCCTCTCCTTGATCAACTCTAATTCCCCTAATAAAGCCGTTAAACTTAATCTCCCTTTTCCAACTTCTACTAATGACAAAGGGTTCGTAATTGTTGGGTTGTGTAATGGCATACTTTGCATTGCTAACAAGTTAGATGAACTATACCTTTGGAACCCTGCTACCCGACAAGGTGACAACTAAAGGACATCAAGAAATACACTATTAAGGTCGGGGATATACCTCATCATATTTCTTTTGGGTTCGGTTTTGATCATTCCAGCAGTGACTACAAGGTAGTGAGGATTGTAAGAGATCTTTTCAGACTTCCTACTGTTAGTCGAGTTGAGGTGTATTCACTGTATGAGAATTAATGCAAGGAAATTGAGGCGGAGTTCAGGTTTAAGATAACCCAGCCCTTCTGTGAAGCAATTGTGAAAGGATTGGCCTACTGGTTAGCACTTAGCAGAAGACATTTCTGTTCCAAAGCGGTTCATTTTGGTGTCTTTTGAGGTTCAGAGTGAGAAATTTCACAAAATTTCTTCGCCGGACGATATTCTGGGCCAAGATATTAAGATGGGTGTTTTGGAATATAAGGAATCTGTTGCTATTATTATGTGTCATGGATATTCAAATTATGACATCTGGGCACTGGATGATGATTAAGTCATTAAGAAGCTCAATTTCACACTAATCCAGTAATCAAAATGCTAGTGGGATGTCTAAAGACTGGTGAGCTTCTTGCACAAAGCTTTTTCAATGAACTAGTCTTGTATGATCCTGGGAACCCGCTGTTCAAGCCTATTAAAATTCGAACGCGAATTATTAGAGATTACAATTATACTGAGCGTCTGGTATGTTTGAATTAGCGATGCAGGAGTTGCGGAATAAAGTTGAAGTCAGGTATCATTTTAGCTTTGTGGCGGTTTTTTAGCAGAAAATGTTGTCTTCCAGATACTGCTTTTTACAGATCCTATTTGCTTTTGAATACTAAATTTTTGCAAGTCATTGAATTATCTAATATTGTTGTGTGCGCTTTGGTATACCCTAAGACTGTGATGCTCAGACTCTCCACATAACCCAGCCGTACCCGTGACGACACGACACGACACAGACACTTGGATATGGATCCGAATGTCATCTAGAAAATGGACACTTCATCTCATCTTTAATTTTGATAACTCATTTATAAAAGGAATTATAAAAGGAAGAGAAGAAGAAAATATAAGAAGAAAAGAGGTGCAATTGATGTAAAAGGAGAAAGAGAAAACATAAAGTCTTTATTTCACCCTCTTTTTCAAAAGTTTATATATTATTTTATATAAAATGATAGATATTTATTTATAGAAAGTATCATATTATATTAAAAATGATAATTGCCGTGTCCAAATCCAAGTGTCGGATCCTTATAAAACATGTCCCCGAGTCTTCGATTTTGGAGTTCGAAGAATCTGACACACTGATTTGTGTCCGTGTCGGATCCTTCTAAAAGAGTCTGAGCTGCTACTTGTCATATATGCGGGCACAAACAGTGTCCTTGTTAAAGTCCATACAGTATGGTAATGGATGAAAAACTTAATAATCTAACAAATTTTTTCCGCTCGGACCATTTTATTATCTTTCTAAAGATCTTAGTAGAGAGTGGAGTTCTTTTTGTATGATTAGTTTCTTTTCAATTTTTTAATGATTTTTGTTTGGCCGACTCCGTTTCCCTTTGCTTTAAGTGAGGCCTCTTGATTTTTCTGGGAGGAAGTCATTTAAAGCCTGTATCTCTTTCTCAAAAAAATAATGTAGCACCATTCTCGATTCTAAGTCTAGGGCTCACTCTGTCGGAATATCAGAGTATTGGTGACTTGTGGACCTTTTTAATGCACCTGAAGGCTTTTCTAGAATGCCCTACTTGAACATAATTGCGGAAAGTAAATCGAGGATCAGATTTTGTTACATGAATACAATTGTATATTAGAAATATTAAGTTATTGTATTAATAAACAATTGCTTGTTGGGTTTGGCTGAATTTGATGATTTTTTTTTGCCAGAATTCATCTTGGACCCTTGAATCTTGAAATTATGTTTTAGTTAATGCGAACTCTATGCTATATATTTCTGACAGTTATCCCCTTCTTTGGCCAATCAAACCAATATTTGCTTACTTGATATGACTTGGTTAGTTCTGAATCCATATGTTTTTATAGTTGTAGTGTTTAGTGTTCAATCAATACCACTGATAGTGCTTCATGGAAGTTCACCTTCAAAGCTAATGTACGGTAGATGATGTTTGTTGATGCCATACTCTACAAAATATTGATGGATTCTCAAATAATCACATCCTCCTGGCTCCTGCTATGTGTTTATATTCTCTACACCTCTATGTTTCATGTTAATGCTGCAAAGTTTGAAACCTGAAACTAGTTAGCAGAGGCGTGCACTCTATTCTTCTTCACATTTGATAATTTTTTGTTCCACAAAATATCTTGCATCGATGGTAGTATATAATGACAATTTCATGTGTCCGAAAAACTAAGTTATCATTGAATAAAGAACAAAAAGTGAATCCTTGATATCTACAACTGGTTGCAAATAAGATACATCCATTTTTGAAATTGGTTTATTAAAAAATCGGCCTTTTTTGTCATGAAATACGAGTACGTATGATGAATTGTATCGGAATACAATAGTCGGAGCAAGGAGTTCCTTCCATCCAAAAAAGTTTATCATCTAACCGACATGCCATATAGAGATGAAAGCGGACATTTAGACAATAAATCTTTAATGTTTGATAAGAAAACACCTGAGGTGCCAAATCCAGATGACTTCCTTCAGCAAAATCCCAATAGCACATCTACACACATAACATCAAAGGTTATTAACTAGCAGTATTGTGGTAATAAGTAAAATATTCTAGTAAAACTATAGCTAACCAAAGGGGTTTCCTTTGGTTAGTCACTCAAAAATTACAATCAGGATATGTATAGTATAGCAAATCAAGGATTATTAGAAGAAGATGAGAAAATCTAACCAAAGGCTCCCTTCGGTTAGAATTTAGATTTACCTATAGATAATTCCATCTTTTCTATGTTGAAACCCTTCTATTTTAGTTTCCTGTGTACCTTGATTTCGTACTGAAAACAGGCTCCTTACTGGTATCTTAAATTGTTCAACCTTATTGTATTTCACTTTCTTTAAGTATGACATTTTCTTGTAATTTGTATCCTATAACAACATAGTGCGTATTCAAACAATGAAATGATCTACATCATAACACCTTTAAGGCCATTAATCTTCACCATTCTTCTTCTCGCATTCTTTTGTGCGCAAAACAATTTGATTTTTCACATATCAATTTGGTAGTATATGTCCAGATCAACTGTTTAGGGCTCAAGCTGCATTATGCTGCACACGAAGTCCTCTCCTTGTCAGATTCATTATCTTATCCCACCTCACTACATTAAGTTACACGAATCTACCCTTACGCTCACTTTATCATTCATTATATGATTCCTTATCACTGTTACACAGCACGGAGTTCAAAGCATTAGTGTTAAAACCAGGAACTAGACGTCACAGAGGATAAGCCTTTACTACTTGGGCTATCGTCGTGCTCTGCTGGTATACTTTGAAAGATCACATGCTTGAGAATCATGTCAAAGAAACTGGGAGATATTAGGCACATGATAATGTTATTCCCACCTTGACAATAGATACAACATCATCAAGCAATTCTATGATCATCATGAAAAACAAACTCTGCAATAGGACAGCAGAAAAATTGTTCCCGCTCTTTATTTACAAAAGAAAATAAATCACTTCCATCAATATAAAAACCAACATCAAACATCTTACACATGTCTATATATTGGAAGGCAATAGTCTGCAACAGGTACAAGCTTTGTATAAATATTTGATTGTGCAATTAGAAGTTTTTCTGTTCCTACATGCGAGGTTAATTTGTTTCCTCAAGTTCCAGAGCTGCAACGGACATGCTCCTGAGTAAAGACGACGATCTTTGCATGACTTTAAGCTTTGTATAAATATTGGAATGTGCGACCAAGAGATTTTCTATCCTGACATGTGAGGTTTATTTCAGGAAGTACCAAAGCTGCAACCAACATGCTCCTGAGTAATGACACTTAGACGATCTTGCATGACTTGATTGATAAGGAGGAAAACACAACTGATAGTAGCATGTTTGAGAAGACGGAAGGCGATTGCAGCTCTCGTTAATCTTGTGGATAGAAAGCGGGGAGGTTAAGCCACAAAAACCTTCTACAGGTAGATATTTCAACGACGTCCAAAAGAATAGCAGAACTTTTATCTGCCCTGCTGATATGCTCTTGACAGCCTGCAATGTGTGATGGATAATTCCTTAGTAAGCTTCAATATATATATATATACCAATTTTCTGATGCCAAACAGCAATCAGGTACTTTCGACACTAAGCTCCAGATCTAACAAAAAAAGTACAAGTCCTTCTTTGCTACCATTAAATCAGAGCCGCCCATGACTTGTCAAGGCTAACGCTTAAGAAAAGCTATTCTTCAACAACAAAATAAAGCACCAACTTTTTTTGAATTATAAAACAATGCTCATTCTAATTAGTTACAAGTCATATATGTTGGCCCTTTTTCTTATTGCATACTCTTATAAAATCTAAATGCGTATTTAAATAATTCCTTGTCTGAAAGTTATGATATTTACGTCTAAATATTGGAAAAATGGGTGGCTAGAAGTCTGAAGCAGGGCGTCATTGCTATTTTGCTGCAGGTCAAGCTGACATTATCAAAGAATGCAATATGATATCAGGTATGCCTTAAAGATATTATGACAACTTTTCTGTTTTTACTATCTTGTTACTTTTAACTCTAGGGAATCTCTAACTTAGGTTTAGGTTGTTCTTCGTACGTCCTACAGATATTGAAATGATTATTTTGATCTTCGTCCATGTTTTGAAGTCTCTCGTGAAGGTTAAAGTACATGATATCTTGGAGGATAGTCAATTTAGTTGCATGTTTAGCCTAGGGTGTTTAGCTTGGGGTTGGAAATCAATCGAATTTCATGTTGAGCAAATTTTGATTATTCATTGGATTCAAATTCACATAACGAAAATCTAATTACCATTTTAATAAGAGTTGAGTGCATAGGATTTAGAATCGTACTTTAAATGTAAAATGACATTTAATATCAAGGCATTATATTTATTAACATTAATATAATAAGTGGTAAGTATTATACTATCTATCATATAAGCTTTGAGTTTTAGTCTGGGAATCATAAGTACTGATTTTATTGGATTTGTTTGCAATATGAGTTGTGTATTGCATTGCCTAGACCGTATTCTTCATTTCTCATTTAACATTGACTCCTCAACTTCTAGTCATACATAATCATTTTCAAACCATCTAGCATATATCTCTCTCAAGGACGCATAAAACACACATTATAATCCCTTCATTTTCAACCCATCTAGCATATATCTCTCCAAGACGCATAAAACACACACTATAATCCCTACTTTAACAGTATTTGTTCTCTCTGTAACTTCTCTCCCCTCCATTGTCTAAAACGAATTGATATTATCTTCTACTTTTTTGGCTAAATTAATAAAATATTTCTCCTCTCTAATTTAAGGAGGATAGGTGGTGATAGTATTCCTTGAAACTTATAAACAATGAAGAAGATGCTCCAACGCAAAACAAGCAGCCAAACACTCACACTCGGTATTGTATCTCATTTTGTTTAAAGCATTTAGTTTTTGCGCCTATTATCTTTGCTTTCATTTTCTTTGTATATATTACTTGTTCTGTAAGTGGGATATAGGATATACCNGCTTTCATTTTCTTTGTATATATTACTTGTTCTGTAAGCGGGATATAGGATATACCGGGTACGTTTGGTTTATATAGTATAGCAAGGCTTCCATGTATCTTAACAATGACACTAGTGTCAGATTTCGATTGTTGTGGAAAGCGTTAGATGGGAGATGTTTTTGTTAATAATGCAAAGTGCAAAGCTTGAAACCTGAAACTAGTTAGCAGACACATGCACTTTATTCTTCTTCACAGTTGATAATTTTTGGTTCCCCAAATTTACCTTGCATCGATGGTAGTATATAATGACAATTTTCACGTGTCCAAAAAACTAGNTGCATCGATGGTAGTATATAATGACAATTTTCATGTGTCCAAAAAACTAGTTTATCGTTGAATAAAGAACAGAAATGAATCCTTGATATCTACAACTTGTTGCTAATAAGATCATTCCATTTCTGAAACTGCTTTGTTAAGAATTGACCTTTTTCTAATTGCATACTCTTATAAAATCAAAATGTGTATTTAAATAATTCCATATCTGAAAGTTATGATATTTACGTCTGAATATTGGAAAAATGGGTAGCTAGAAGTCTGAAGCAGATTCTCATTGTCATTTTGCTGCAGGTCAAGCAAACATTATCAAAGAATGCAATATGCTACCAGGTATGCCTTAAAGATATTATGACCAACTTCTCTGTTTTTACTATCTTGTTACTTTTTAACTCTAGGGAATCTCTAACTTCGGTTTAGGTTGTTCCTCCTCTTACTTCCTACAGCTCTTAAAATGATTGTTTTGATCTTCGTCCAGGTTTTAAAGTCTCTCGTGAAGGTTAAAGTTCATGAGGTCAATATATTAACCCATAAGATCATGGGTCATGCGCAATAACATAGGAGCTAAACAGGCTCATAAGAAACATTACAGAAGGAAGTTGTGTTGGGCAAGAGTGAAGGAAAATAATGTCTAAAGGTACGCATTGTGAGCATGACATTAGCTATAGTTTGTGACATCTATGTGTGCTAATCTGACATGGTTTCATTAAATTCTCAGTAGTGAAAGTGATGCCATACGAGAGGGTATACGTGGTTTACAACAACGGAATTCCTCCGTGCTAAGTAGCAAGGTTAGGTTATGTTGGGTCGATGTGTTGCAGCGTTGTGGTTTGTATTGTTGATGAAGTGTTCAAATCACATTATTGTATTATATAAATAAAGAGTATTAGAAACTAGCTGGATCTGGGGTATTGTGCCTTTTTTTCCTTTCGGTGATTGTAGTTTAACTTCAGCGTGGTATGTTGTCCAAAACTTGCATCATTGAAAAGACTTAATTTCTTTACTTCATATTTTGGTGTATCCGGGTTTTTTTATCAGTGCAAGTACCAGAAAGTTGAAGTGAAATAGTTCATGGATAAGGTCTGTTAAATATTTTCTGTTTCTTTGCTATTCTTTTTTTCTGAATTGTTGTGCAAGGTTAACTTTGTTAACGTTGTGATGTTATAATAGTTGGTATGAGGATAACCGCTCATAACCGAATCATGACTTTTTTGAACGAAATCTGAATTTTATAAAATTAGGAAAGAGCATCAGGCTCCAAAGTGTCCACCATACAGGGAGGAGAACGCATGATTTCATTGTAGCAATTCAACGAACAAGGAATTTTAGCCATCAAATGAGCAGTCCTCTTCCGATTTCCCCCTCCCTCTGTTACTTATGTTAGAATAGACAATTTATTTTGAAATAAAGTGTGGTTATATATTGGGAAACTTTGAGACTCCACATGCACTTGTCCCCAAATATCATACTCGTAGCAAAATTTGAGTGACATGCGCCTATATGAGACTGTAAAGAGCCCGGAGAAAAAGGGCCACCTTTCAGTTGCTAATCAACAAGAAAATGTATAGAATGACTGATTGATTATTGTTTAAAATATCTCAAAAAACATCCTAGAGGAGAAAATAATCGATATACCCATATTTGATAATCAATGGCTCTGAATATTGAAAAGCGGAAGTTGGCCCATTTTACCTTCTGAATACACATTATTGTTATGCGTGTACAATTTATTTATCAATTTCCACCTCTTTAATGTTAAAACTAGTATTAGATGGCCAGGTGTTATTTCCAATGCAGTAACTTTTTAAACATATATTGTTTATGTATTCTAGAATCTAAGAGCATCTTTAGTGGAGAAATCCAAGTTCACTTTTTTTTTTGCTCCATCATCGTGCCACGTCTGCAAACTTGGGTTTAAGCAAAAAATAGTCTTTTTTCCTCCAGTGCATGATCCAGGCGCATGAGCCCAACTGATTTAAAGCTTCTTTTGTCACTTCTTTTTTTATTATATATTGTATAAATATTTGAAGCTTAAATATTTTTTTCTAATTATAATATAATGATATATAATTAAATGATGAACAATAATTTTAAAATAAATTAAATTATTAAAAAACTTAAAATTTTATTGAATTACATAATAAAAAACATTACAGGAATACAAAAAATATAAAATAAAAAACATTACATATGAATAAAACACACTGTAAAAATGCAAAATACATAAAATTAAAAACATTACATATTAAATAAATTAACGATTATTATGAAACTGCGAGATATGCTCAATAAAATCAGCTTGTAGTTGGCGATGCTTCTGTCTGTCACGGATTCGAACATTATTTTGTATATACCTTTCATACGGGATAAATGGTTCTTCGTCTAGGTTTGGTTGTGATAAACCATTTGTTGCATCATCGTAAGTTGGTAAGGGACCAAACGGAGTGGCATATGTGTCTCTCTCATCCTCGACAATCATATTATGTAATATGATACATGCTCTCATTATTTTAGCGAGATCTCCTCTGTCCCAAAATCGTGCTGGACCGCGTATAATTGCGAATCGTGACTGTAGCACACCAAATGCTCGTTCTACATCTTTTCGTTGGCCTTCTTGATATTTTGAGAATAATCTTCTTTTATCACCTTGGGGACGGGAAATCGTTTTAACGAAGGTTGCCCATTCGGGATATATTCTATCCGTTAAATAATATCCCATATTATAGTCATTACCGTTAATGTTGTAGTTCACTTCAGGTGCACGACCTTCTAGTACTTCATCGAATACTGGTGATCGATCTAACACATTTATATCATTGTTAGAACCTGCTACTCCAAAAAATGCATGCCATATCCATAGGTCCGATGAGGCAACTGCTTCAAGCAAAATTGTCGGAACTCCTTTATGACCACTCATGAACATTCCTTTCCATGCTTTAGGACAATTTTTCCATTGCCAATGCATGCAATCAATACTGCTCATCATACCGGGAAATTCGCGATCCTCACCCATTTTTAGTAGACGTTATGCATCCTTTGAGTTTGGCTTTCGCAAGTACTCACTCTCAAATATCAAAATGGCATTAGTGTNTCGCAAGTACTCACTCTCAAATATCAAAATGACATTAGTGTCAAATTTTTTCAAGCACTCAATCGCTGTAGACTCACCAATACGCACATAATCATCAACAACATCTGCAGATATTCCATATGCCAACATACGCATGGACGCCGTACATTTTTGTAAAGGTGATAGACCTTTTCTTCCCAATGCATCAACCCTTTGCTGAAAATATGGATCTAAATTTGAAAGAGCATCTACAATACGAAGAAAAACATGTCTTCCCATTCGATACCTTCTTCGGAATGTCTCGAGGGGATACACTGGATTCTCTAAAAAATAGTCTCTCACTAAACGATCGTGAGCTGATTCATGGTCTCTGTTTATCTTCCTTCGTGGTGTGCTTCGTGGTGTGGATGATGAGCCTTCTCCATAAAGTTCATTAAAGAGTTGTAATTGACGTTCTTCCATTGAAGTGTCATGTAACAACTCTTCAATAATTTCTTCAGCTTCTACACAGTTGTAATCCATATTTGTAAACTTTGATGATGATTGTGATTTATGGAAATGAGTTATGAAATGATGCTGAAACAAATATGTTATATAGAGGAAAAAAGGAATACATTTCAACGGCTACATTACAAGAAGAAAAATACAAGAACTAGTTTCCAACGGCTACATTACAAGAAGAAAAAGACAAGGACTAGTTTCCAACAACTACAATACAACGGCTACACTACAAATATAACGACTACATCATTCTTGATTTCACATCAGCGATTATCTTGTTATAAATTTCCATCTGAACATCATTGTATCCCGACGTATCGGCCATCAAGAGACGTGCATCTACATCCTTTTGTCGCACATCATTAAATTGCTCTATTAGATTTAATCTTCTAGCCGTTGCGGCCTTATTCTCTTCATACTCAGCCTCCTTAATTTTTTTTGCATTGGCCTTCCCCCTACTCTCCTTAGCCGCTTTTGTACCTTTAGGACGAACTGGAGAGTCCACGATATTTTCATGTGTCTCATCATTCCCCGATGTTGAATAAGCTCCTGAATCACTCAATTTAGTTCGTTTTCCACTTCCACTTCCACGGCTTGATGTTGGAGTTCTCCACTTAAGTTGACTCCGAAACTCGTTCTAATGTAATTCAAAATTTGACTTCTTATTGTATTTACCTTTGTGGAGATTNCGTTCCAATGTAATTCAAAATTTGACTTCTTATTGTATTTACCTTTGTGGAGATTATGGGCTTCTTCGAGTATGTTCTTCAAGTTTGAACCACTTCCGACTTTTCGTTTAGCTGCTTCGTAACAAGCTCCATATTTTTGAGTCCCTTCATTTATTCGTTGCCATCTTTTTTTATAGCTATAGCTCCTCTTTTGATAAGCCAATGATTACTTTCTTCACAATATTGGCGAATTCGATCCCAAAATGCTTCTCCCTTTTGATCTGCACCGATTATAGGATCAATCGATACATTCAACCATGCGCTAATTAAGAGTTTATCTTCGCTCCATTTCCACTGAGTTATAGCATCTCGCATATTTTCAACTTCGATAACATCATCATTAAGATCAATAATGTTAGTTGCATCAAAAGCAGAAACTTGTGAGTGTGGAGAATCTTCGTTACTAACAGCTGTTTGTTGGGTTCCAAATTGTGGAGGACTAGTTTGAAAATTTGGAATAAACGGAGATTGAGAATTAGGAGGGTACATAAAATATGGATTTGGAAATTGAGAATTTGGAGGTTGAGGATGATAATTTAAATTTGATGGATTTGCAAATTGAGAATTTTCAATATTTGGATTTTGGGCATATGGAAAATACGGATTTGGGAATGAATATGGATATTGAATATTCGAAAATTGAGAATTTTGTGAATTTGAAGGTGAATAATTATTTGGGTTCATTTTTTTATCAAAAAAAAATGAGAACCACAATTTTAAGAAGGGGAAGAAGTGAAAAAAATAATAGATGGATCCCATATTTATAGTGAATTTTTTTTGAACGTTACAAATTTATAACGTTAATATTAACGTTATGTATTAAACGTTACATTTATTGATCATTTACAGAGCAACGGTAATGAAAATAAAAGAAAATAGCCAGAGGAGCACATGCATCGTCACACAAAAGTAATTAAATAATCAAAAGCTGCTACAGGAGGGCTGACCACCAACTCAGGCTTTGTCCAAGTCCCACTATTCCTCCGGTGCAAGCAAATAAAAGAGAATCCACCACACGGAGTCCAACGCAGCACTTGGGCTTGCGTTGGAGATCCTCTAATACCCTGACTCTAAGCTGTCCAATCAAATTTATGTATTTTAGAATCTAATACCCTGACTCTAAGCTGTCCAATCAAATTTCTCTTTCTAATCATCAAACTTGAATATTTAATATTCAACTATACATTATACTCGTGCGTATACAATGTACGCATTATAACAATGCGTGTTTTATACCCAAAATATGTACAAGTTCGTAAATACAAAAATGCATATCTTTGAAAAACATTGTGTACACATTCCTTACATGCGTATATGGTGGATATTAAGGCCCATAATTTCAGCTGTAGATATTTTGGTCCATCTTAATTTTAAAATAGGTATATAAGGTTTCACTCCATCGTGCATTTCAGCTAATTAATTACTAAATATTACTAAAACATTACATCAATCAATTTATAATTTATGTTAAGTTCAATCTCTATAAACTGTATGCCAATTAAAACTAGCTAATACTAGTAGATTACTACTGTTCTCAGAAAATTAATGTAAATTTTGTTTAATTTTCTGAAAATAGTTCTCAAATTTTTCAGAAAACAAAAAATAAAAAACAGGCATGAATATTGTTTTCAAAAATATATAAAATTGTTTAAATCTAAAACTCTCTCGATACAAGTCTCCGACCTTCCTATCCACTGTTACAAGTATTCAAACTATTTTATATCATAATATTATATTTTGTATGAAAAAAAATAATATTTTTTATTTTTAAAAACTTATTTTCAAAATAAATACAACTATTTTTATTTATTTCATATTTCATATAAAGCAATATATGAAGCTTTGTCTATTCGTCTTGCTGATGCGCTGAGTGAAGCAGAGTGCGGGGGTAATTATCTTAAACCGCCAAACCCAAATTCCTACTATTGTTTTCTGATTATACATACATACATACATACATACATACATACAATTGTTGTTGTAAATTTTACTGTTATTATTGTCTTAATCTGTTATGAAATTATCTTTTATGATATGTTCTTGTTATTATACAGTAGAATCTCGATAAATAAATTTTCGATAGATTAATAACCTACTCGTGTGATTCTAAATTTCGATAAATGAATAAAATTCTCGAGACCTAGGAATAATCATTTTTCGAGATTTAATTGTAATAGTATATGTTTTGTAATACCTAATGGAAATCATCAGTTATCCAGCTATTGCTTCTTTAATCTGAAGCATCTTTCATTTACTTATCGTAATTGGAAATTGTAAATAAAAATTGTTTTGTGGGCTATTGCAATTTGGAATAACAATTCGAACAAGATAGTAGTAATTGAGAGGATGTTTTGTGTCATTTTATGTTTGTTAAGCAAGTAGGATTGGCTTTTGCTAAACAAGGTTGTGATGTGTTTTATATAGAACAATGAACATGAAAGGGTTATAAAAGATACCATTTAACGGTAGTTAGAGGGAATCTAGCAGTGGGGTTTGATTGGGTACCAGATGAGTAAGTTATACTCCAGATTGCTGATGTGATGATACTCTACAAGAAAACAATGATGTCGCATTGAGTGTAATGATTAACTAAAAGTTAACCTTTTTGGTTTGGCTGTTTCTGGTTACCTTTTATGGTATATTTGTTCACCTTTGTTTAAGTTTTATGGTGGCTGAATCAATTGTCTACCCCTTCTTTGTGAGTTATGGAAAGAACTAATATTCTAGTGAAGAGAGACATTGATTTTTCTATCCGTATATCGCATTGAAATTCTGGAAGAGCCGAGGAATGGACATTGCCCTGCTCCATGATATAGATGGAAAAGCAGGGGATATATGTTTATTTATTTATAAACATTATGACCAGGTTTATTGGGCAGAACAGATATTAATGGTAGTATCTGCGTCTTGAATAAAACGATAATATTATAATAATATATAGTAGAAAGAACAAAATACATTCTCATATCGGATAACCTGCGTCTGACCCCATTCCATTTCTCGTCCGAAAATCAGTTTTGTTCCTTTGGATAATCAGAACTTCTCAGTTGCTGCATCTTGACTTGGGACTAATGGACTATTGATTGGGGAGTTACTGAACCCTATTGAAAGGAGGATTATCAATTCATTCAAGATCGTATTTGAATGTCATTTATTTAAAAGAATTTCTTGTAAATTTCTCATCTGTGAGATTTTGGTGGGTTGAGGAAAAAAGACGGTTAACACTATAATTCAGCTAGCTAGCTGCTAGTTTTCCACCGCAAAGTCGATAGAGCTGAAGTTAACTAAAATGCCAGTTGTAACTTTAAACTAATACCACTATAACCATCGGACAATAAGCATACCTAAGATTTTGTCTTTCCTTTTAGATCCTACAAATAATCAAATATATTGATAAAAAGAATTTACACCCTGTTACAAATATTTTTTTAGGATATTGTGCTTTTATATTAATAGTCAAATATTAATGTACTTTTATTGAAAGGGATAATTAATTCATTCGGCCTTCAACTATAGGACGTTTATGATCTAGGTCCCTATACTATAAAACCCAATTTTTAGACAATTTAACTATAAAAAAATATGATTCCCGTCCCTCCTCCAAATTTGACTAACGTCCGTTAGTCAATGCTGTCATGGAAATTGAAAAATAAAAAAATTAAAAATGAGCTGAAAATTACGTGGTAATCAAAACTTCACGGATTGAAGTGAAATTTTGATATGTTAATCTAGGAGTGATAACAAGAACACAGATGGCGAAAGTTTTTGATTTCGGGTTCCCTAACATATAGAAATCTGCACTTTAATATCAAGAACACTGAAAAAAACTTATAAAAATCTGCAGATTTCTATACATTAGTGAACTAGAAATCAAAAACTTTCACCACCTGTGTTCTTGTAATCACTCCTAGATTAACATATCAAAATTTCACTTCAATCCGTGAAATTTTGATTACCGCGTAATTTCTACCTCATTTTTAATTATTTTATTTTTTATTTTCAATTTCCACGTCAGCATTGACTAACGGACATTAGTCAAATTTGGACGGAGGGATGTGAATCATATTTTTTGATAGTTAAAGTATCTAAAAATTGGGTTTTATAGTATATGAACCTAGACCATAAACGGCATATAGTTGAAGGACGAATGAATTAATTATCCCTTATAGAAAATATATCTACGATGTTGTTATATTGATTTCTAAAAAGAATACCAATGTTCTTTACCAATAAAAATATCTTAATATTCCTATTTACTCGTACCTAATCTTCGGTCGAATGGAAGGATTCTTACAAATATATATGCAGAAAGTATACAACTATACATCCTGTTCTGATAT
>QRFB01006377.1:0-37756 GCA_008931105.1 Oenanthe javanica | reverse complement strand
TTTTTGGCCTACAACAACAGTTTTTGGACCTGAGACAACATCATTTGGGACTTGCAATAAACCATCTATGACATAGTGTGATTTGCAACTTTTGAGTTTGCACGAATTTCCAAATAAAAAGGTCGCATCTACGTACGCAGCTTCTCGGTGTGCAGGATTCTTAAGAACATAAACTATAAATACTAATTAACCAATATTTGTTTCTACTTCAGAAATCTACTAGGGTGTATTTTCTCTTAATTTTTAAAAATAAATACTTTACGATACTAGTTTTTGTTATATTTTTTTATTTAATAACTTTTATATCATCCATTATCATATGAATAGCCTTTAATAGGTGCTTTTGATTTTAGTAGATCATTGTCAAAGAAGAGTAACAAAAATTGTTAGTTAAAATAATATAAAATAAAAATTAGCTAAAATTTGTAGACGACCGATATGCACGTTGGGGGGAAGAATNAATTGTTAGTTAAAATAATATAAAATAAAAATTAGCTAAAATTTGTAGACGACCGATATGCACGTTGGGGGGAAGAATTGAATAGTTTCCTTTAGTTTATGGATTAATGGGCCAATAATAGTAATTGATTTTATCATTGGGTTTGTCATAAAAATAAAAACCTTTCAAATCTACTCCTACTTTTGTTGATGGGCTTGAGTATAAACCATTAATTAACCTAATAATTTTTTGAGTGACCTGCACATAGATTAATTTTAATATTTATTAAAATAATTATATGCATTATTAAGAGTCGATTTGGCTTATATTATAAATAAATTAAAAATTAAAAATTATATGTAATTTCTAACTTACAGGCTACTTACAACCATATTAGGTACACCTTTTTCTTTTTCTTTTTCTTTTGGTGTTTGCTATAGGTACGTTGACATGTTTAATTTACTTAAAATCTAACTCTTTTTTTTTTGCTAAGTAAAAAATCTAACATTTTACCTACACTTTCCTAATATTTTATTTCTGAGAGGTAAAGTTTTCTCTCTAAAAAACAAAACAATTTTTTATATTATTAATTAAAAAAAATAGTTATAAAAGTGTTAATTTCATGATTCATAAACTTAACCAGAGACTACGTATTTTATTTACATATTCTTGTGTATACATATACAATACTAAATGTAAAATGGATACTTTTCTATTGTAATTTTAGAAAGTGCTTTCACCAAAAAGGTAATTTGAAGGTGTGTTAAATTCATAATTTTAGTAGGTAAATATTTATCAGTTATAAAATGTTTGACATATAATTGTTTTAAAAAAAAAGGTTGACTCAACTAGTAATTATAATTATAAATAATAAAGAAAAATAAAATTTATCTTTTTCCCATTTTAGTGAAATGATCATTTTCAAGAATAAAATAAAATGTTTAATGTACTTGCAGTGTTTAGATTTTACTTTTGAGAGGTAAAATTTATATATTGTTCTTTCTTAAAAACAAAACAATTTTTAATACTCCCATGGCAAAGAAAATTAAAATTATAGGAGGAAGAAGTTTTTTAGAAAACATTTTTTAATCCGATTAATGTAAAGTCAATTCGAAAAGTCACCGAACAACAATTAATCGGCAATTAATCTCGATTAATTACCGATCTTTATAACATAGATTTTATTGCACATAAAAAATATAATTTTATAAATTATTTTTCACATTTTTTTAATTAAAATTTTAAATATCAAATTTTATATAAAAAGAAAAATTTTAAATTTTTTTTTAATTATATTTTATACATATGTTGAAATACGTTTAAAAAATTTAAAATTCAATTAGTTAAGTATTAAGAATAGAGAGAATAAATATATTTGAAAGTACGCCCTATGTAAGTAAAAATGGTATTATCACATGATATACTAGGATGAAAAATTTAAGTTTCACCGAGGCAGAATTGTAATTCAATTATTCTTCTTTTAAAAAAAAAGATAAAGCACCATTATTTTGAAACAACAAAACAATTCTGTGGGATTATATAAACCTCCTTATCTCCAAATCTATGGTCTAAAGGATACAACCATGTTTAATTAAATCCTTAAAAATTGTAAAACATATATATCAGAAAATGACACGAGGTAAATTCGATGCTTACAATGTCGATAGCAGTCTGTCTATCCATTATATACACATATACTTAAAGATATACTGTATAAAATCACACACACATACACACATTTTGATGGTAATTTCTCAGTTGCAAACAAGAAAAACAAACATAGGAAGCATCGTTAATTATTGGATTGTTTCGAAGGATTTCAACAGCCAGCTACCATTTTCTAACTTCTGTGATGTCGTAAAATTGATTTCAGTACTAAAAATTGGAATCAAGAAAGATTATTCTATATACATAAATGAATTTTGTTAGTATCGTATATTTCTTCAGTCCCACTCAAAAATCAAAATGGCAACCTTTTTTTTAATTATCAGAGTTGCCAAATTCTGATTGACTATTGAAAATTATTAGTTTACATTTTTGACAAATTAAGGAAAAAAAAGTTATTAGAGATTGTATTTTCTTTTCATAAATCACATCTAAAATAAAATATGCGTGATCTGAATTATAGAATTGATCAGTTTTATTGAAACCAAAAAAAAAAAAAAGAACCACTCAATCAGATAAAATACGTGCGGGTATTATGTATAATTTTTTTTATTTTTTTTAGAAGTATTATATACGTATAAGTTAATGCAATAGGATTTTGCATCTGTCAAGAGAACCAATCAGAGATAGACATCTTTTTTAATTACTTCAAAACAGTATACTCTTAATCTCCTATATACTGGAGTAATCAGTTTAGTAAAGTGACATTTAATTACTAAAGTTATGATTATTTAACTCATGATATAGGTGAGAAGTACACATCACATTTCCAATATCTAAAATAAAATATTAAAAAATTCAGAGCAACAAAATTCAGTTTACAGCTGGTTAGGTCTGTTATGTCTTTTGCACCCAGTTTTCCCCACCACCGTTTGATATATACGGTTGTTTTCAATTAAAA
Organism: Oenanthe javanica; assembly: GCA_008931105.1. NCBI lineage: Eukaryota > Viridiplantae > Streptophyta > Magnoliopsida > Apiales > Apiaceae > Oenanthe > Oenanthe javanica. The sequence goes on along the minus strand of QRFB01006377.1, from coordinate 34,751 downwards.
AAAGGATTTTAGCATATAAAAATATTTGTATTAGGTGGTCTTTTTTTAAGGTTTTAATTAATAAGAGGGTATAAAACAATTATTATAACTATTCTAATGTAATTTTTTTTAATAAACGCAAGTTCTTTTATATATTAATTAATATATATCATGACATTAATTGCTTGATCGAATAGAGCTTGACAGCGGCATCTTTACGTGCTATATTATTAAGTTTCTTCTCATTTTCTCATATTATAAATTAATTCGATACGACAAGAACGAATATGTTCAAGACAAGGTCTAAAAACAGATTGCATCTGTATGAATATGTATATGATGCCATAAAACTTCGTATAAATACAAGGTTGACGTAATGATTTGAACCATTTGACGATTCTTTCTGTAATGGTCAGAATGATATGTTTACAAATCTAAAGAGGGATGATCTTCGAATAGTGCAAATATTGTACATTCTGCGTTTGATATCTGTATATGAAACATAATTAATATAAAGTAAATTTTATTCATCTATTATATATAGAAAAAAAAGTTCCAAGTTTATTTTTTAATTTAAAATTCGGAAACCGTATATGTATATGCATAACATTAATATAAATTATATTCCAAAATAATAAATATTGTAATGGACGTACTCCGTTAAGTATATAAATATTTGATATATCGGAATTATCTGAATTAAGTAATACTAGTAACAATATTCTGTCGGGGCTGACAAAAAAAAACTGTCGGGACTAGGTAGAATAAATTATACTAGTGTAAATGTCAGTCCCAACTCCCAAGGGGTGAGGAATTCCAACAAATAAAACCAAAGTGTTGCTTTCTAAATCCAATTCCAAGGCATTTTGGTTGATAATATTTAAAAAACCAAAGATTAATGTCGATCTCCATCTGGAACAATATAAAAAGAGATGGAACCCGTCTCATTTACTCCTTCCCCGGCTTCTTCTTCTTCTAATCTTCTCCCTTGGCGATCGAGTATATTAATTCTCACTAGCTATGGAGATAGATGATCACATAATTGATTCAGCTCCTCATTATCCACCCGGTTTTAGATTTCATCCTTCTGACGAAGAACTCATCGTTCATTACCTCATGAAACGACTTCGTTCATGTCCCTTGCCAGCTCCTATTGTTGCTGAAATTCAGCTTTACAACTACAACCCATGGGATCTTCCCGGTTTGTTTTCTACTTTTCTCACACATGCATGCCCCTGCTAATTACACTACTAGCATTTAATTGTTTCTTGGTTTTCTAATTAATGTTGTAATTTGTGATTGTGGATTTTGTTACAGATAAGTCGTTGTTCGGAGAAGATGAATGGTACTTCTTCACACCAAGGGACCGCAAGTACCCAAATGGTGTGAGGCCTAATAGGACAGCAGCTTCGGGTTTTTGGAAAGCAACGGGAACAGACAAGCCTATACTAAGTGCTTCCGGGTCAAGACGAATTGGAGTGAAGAAGGCTCTGGTTTTTTACACTGGACGCCCTCCAAAGGGTTTGAAAACTGACTGGATTATGACAGAGTATAGATTGCCACACACCATCACTCAACCATCTAGGGCTGTAGGCTCTATGAGGGTACGCATGCACATATATATGTGATTAATTAATTTCCCGGCCCTATCAAACCTAAATTTGAAGCACATTTTGTGTTTGCTAATTTCAGTTAGATGACTGGGTACTCTGTCGGATCCGTCAAAAAGGCAACAAGTCAAAGAATAGCTGGGCGTCAATAGATGATGATCGGCACAGTTCCAGTCCACCCAGCAGATTTGTGCATACTTATATGCCAAAGATTGATGAGCTCCCTTCAGTATATACCGAATCCAACAACCCAGACAATTATTTTTTGAAGAATTGTCAGATACAATTGTCCTCTTTGCAATTATCTGATCAAGATTCTTCACCAGTCCAAAACATGTTCTGCAATGCAAATAATTCTAACTTCATCACAACTTCTTTCTTGGATCATTCAACAACCAAGTCAAAACTCGACAACGGATGTAATCTTAATCCTAATGGTTCCAAGAAGATGGTGACAGATGAGACGAATAGTAATCATGGACTTGGAGATGTGGTGAGAGCAAACATGATTAACTTTTACAATCAAAATCAGGGCCAAGCTGCAGCCGGAAACTTGTTCAACAACCCTCCGTCCGATGCTATCATGAGTTTAATCCTTTCTCATGAAGGTTACTGAACTTGTGCATCAACCTCTTCCAAGAAAGCCAGAGCCCGTTTGATTAATCCAATACTAATTAAGGCTTAATTATAAGTTTTAAAAAGTAGTTACATCGATCTTGATAGCTACTTTTTTCGACTTGTAAATTATAAGTTCGGACGAAAGGGTATTCATTCTACTTGTAGTTTTCGGAGATGAGAAGGTAAGAACTGTTTCTAGTTTGAAGTGTGCTCAATAAACTGTTTGAACAAGACCATATATGCAAGGATTCAAGGTACGTATGAATCTTGTACTACCACTGGGGTGATATATAGCCGGGTCCTGCATTACATGGTGTTTGTCTTTTGTACTTGTTTATCCATGTGAACTTTCATATTGTAATTAATCTAGCTTTGTTTCGTTTGTTGTATTCAGCTGCTTCTTTTTTAAGAAATGCATTCAGCTTTTAATCAGGCAAAACTTTGAACAATTGTTTTATACTCAGTGATAACCAGGCCAGTTATTCCATACGGTGGTTCTGACAAATTAGGCTCTCGAAAAATATTCAAATACATGAGAAAATTACCGTGCGAGTGGAGAAAGATGTTTTGGACAAAATAGGACCTTGGAAATGTAGATGGAAAAAGAGGAGTATTGGTTTGGACGAAATAAGTCTTTGAAATGTGGAAAAATCGTACCGATAAATGTGAATAATTTATTAAGTTAACACTTGACCGGATAATGGCACGATTTGTTGAAATCCAATATTAAAATGCGAGAGCAAAAATTAATTTTATGGGAGTAGTATTCATCGAAACTCAACCACGACCATTAAAATATAGGCTTGATGAAAATTATTAAAATACATTACAGATTTACATACTAGTATTTTTGGGTTTAGTACGTCAAAAATGATCACAATTTTATGAATAAATTAGGATAAGACATATATACTCTCAAATCGATATGAATAAATTATGTACTGATCCAAAATAAATATGTGATAAATATTATTCTGATCAAATTAATTATTTGATGCCACTCGTCATGTATGTGAAGACGGAGATATATTTTTAAGTTACAATGTGATTTCTTTGTAATAGTACTGCAACATCGTCATCGTCGATGCCAAAATTGTGACATTGCAGCTTTCAAAATTAATGCATCTAGTCCTGAACAATTCTGTTATTTTTTTCTAATTCGGGAACAATCTTTGTAGCCGTTTGGGATTCCTTAAAATTAAAATAAGTTACTTATTTCATTTTTTTTACATATTTTCATTTTTTAAGATAAATATTTATTTTAGAATTTTAAAATCAAATATTATTTTTAAAATAAAAAATAATTTACTTATTTTCAGAAAAAGTACATGCATACCTATTTTTTCTTAAAATAAGCATTTATTTTCAGAAAATAAGTGGGGATCAAACGGGGCCTTTATCCGTTCTATATTCCGGTACTTAGACTTGTGTGTGTGTGTGTATATATGTGTGTGTGTGTGTGTGTTACTACTTCATAAAAAATACCATTATAGAATTGTTGGGATACAGAGAAAAATAAAAGTTACCAGAATATAGAACATATGGTATGCAAACTGATTGCTGGGATACGGAGAAAAATGTGGTGGTGTTAGATTTGAAAAACAAATCACCAACTCACGGGAAAAATCATATTAAAAACGGAGAGATTATGTAGGATTCTGTGTGCAATGGTCTATTTAATTAGTCTGTGGGTGTCCCTCATTACCATTAGATTAGATTAAATATGTGGTTTAGATCTTATTTTCTATTTTCTATTATAAGTTATTTTTTATTTGATCACTTGCTTGTATATATAGGCTAATAATCAAATGAGAAATAACTTAAAATGAGAAATAGAAAATTAGATCTTAACCACATGTTTAATTTTAATCTAATGATCCCAAAGTGCAACCACACACAAATTAAATACACATTCACATACACAATCTACTAAAATCTCCTTCGTTTTAAATTTAATTTTCTTGTTAATTGGTGAACTTTTTTTCAAAACTAACTTCACCACCTTTTTCTTCATCTCCCAAAGATCAGTTTTCATACCATACGTGTTATATTCCAGTGAATTTTATTTTTCCGGTAACTTCTACTATTTAGGTGAACCCATTGTATATAAGTTAGTGATTACTGTAATATTAAATACTGATTTGTGTAATATTAATTACTGATTTCTATAATATAATTTAGTGATTTCTATTATATTAAATATTAATTTCTATAATATTAAATATTAATTACTGTTTTATATAATATAATTTTCATAATAAAATATATTCTATTATATTTCACTGTTTTATATTAAATATTAATTTCTCATTTAAATAATTTCTCATTTGAGTAAGAAATTTATAATATAAGAATATAAGAATGATGATGCCCACTCGTGATTGGGATAAATTAGTTAAGAAAGAATAGTAAATTATATCCGATATATAATAAGAGTAAGATAAATCTTATTCAAATACTACTAAATGTCAAATGATCGATTTTTTATAAATACATAATATTATATATTAATTATTTATAAGTTATAAGTTATAATTATTATTAATTTTAATTTTTCTTACCTCGCTTCAGATTATAACTCAAACTTTATTACATATATTAGTAATATATAAATTTGAACTTAAAGAACCATTTTGGAGTTAAATTTTAAAAAAATCGTAATTATTGTGTTACTTACATGACAAACATTGTTTGGGTCATATTTGAGTTTCAGAAGTCAGAATTGAACGATTTTACAGCCCACACGAAACTTACAAAATTATCTTTAATTCTAAGGCCAACATCCAAAATCCAACTAGAGCAGCCCGTAATCTATACAGAAAAAGCAGCTACGAATTTTTATCAAAGAAATCTATTCCGTTTAGAAAATCTTTTTATAATTGATTTAGAATATTAAAATATTTTTATATTAGATTTATATATAGACATATCATATATTATTATATATTATTATTAGATTATTGTAGATATAGTATTAAAATTTTACGTATAGGGAGATGGAGGGAGACAATGAATTTTTCTTGTGAGAGGGAGGATTAAAGTTTTTCTTATCCAAATCTTTTCTATAAAAATATTTAATATATTGTATAAGATATTAGGATAACTTACATGATAAATTATTATATTAAGAACTCAGAAACTTTATCAATTCATTGGGTTGAATTGAATTGAAGAAATTATTTTTTTTTAAATAATTATTTGAGTTACCCAACTACGAGTTCAATTTTAACCTAAGATATTAATACACATTCTATTTTGTTACTATATTATATATAATACTATATCAAAAACATGTTATCACATACTTTGAATCATGATATTTGATAAATAAAATAAATCAAATTAAAATTAAAAGTAATATAAACTAATAACTATTAATATATTTTTAAATTTAATCAATTTATATATGAGAAAATTATATTTAATTAATTTTTAATAACTGAGGATTATTGTTACCTATTTTTATAATTAAAAGTCATTTATATTTATAAAAAAATGTTATTACACATATTGAATTGTCATAACACACATTAAGTATTAATATGGGGTAATATGTTTGGTTCAATAACGAACATGTCATATATTAGTATGAAAAAGTAGGATGTAAAAATTATTATAACGATAATTGTTATGTATTTTTTTTTATTTTTTTAATATTAACTTAACGTTTAAATCTCATTAGTAATATTGTAACATCTATTATTTATTAATGCAAGGTTTAAATTATAAATATTATATAATTATTTATAAATTGCAATTAATATTATACTACTGGAAATCAAATAACATAAAAAAAACTTATTCAAATGAATGATTATATTATCATATCATTAAATTTTAAATCATGTATATTATATCTCATATATGATAATATATATTAAATTTTATATAAAATAAACATAATAAAAATCTTATAAAAATATATTTAAAACTAATATGTATAATCTTAAATATATGTTTGATATATTAAAAAATCATATTCATAATATTTCGAGTCATAAAATTTTACGTATTTATATATTAATAATATTATTTATATTTAATTCGGTTGATGTAAAAATATTAATAATTTTAAAATAAATAATTTAATTAATAAAATAAAATATTTGTGTATCACACGAGTTAAAACTAGTAAATTAAAAGAGAACAAGTATTAGTAAGTGATTTGATCGGTTGGGTCCGCATAGGAGCGTCTCACAGGCTCCAAAACTGTTCCCGCTTATTCTCCATTTCAAAAACTCACCACCTTTTCTTTCTTCAATATTCATATTTTATACCAACCATTTGAATAGCATTAGCCTCACTGGTTTTATTACTTCCAATTCATTTGTATTGCAGATAGTCCCAGATAGTTCAACCATGGATGCTAATCCCACTCCATTCCCAGGTACATAATCTTCTTTATTCGACTATTTGTTTTCATTTACATTGAATCTTGACTCATCATACTCTCTGTATGTGTAGCGAAAAAATCTCACTGTGTGAAATCAAAGTACAACAAGAAAATTAATGAAACAACATCAAAAGCCACTGCCAAGGATCCGATACAAAGGTGTGTACATCTATACTAATCTTCGGGTCGTCTAGTAGCCTTTTTTCTTGCAAGTCAGAAACAATAGTTGCAAAGTACTTCTCTGGCTATGAAACTTGACTTCAATCTTAAAAAACAATTATTGCCAAATGACCCCCTTATTTTCGATCATATCGGAAATTTGGAATTCATTGGTTTTCACGATTATGTGTTGTAGGCAAAAACGAGTCTTCGGTGCGGCTAGGAATCCAAATATCCCTACAAATACAACTCCTCAAAAGCCAGTAACGAAACCCGCATCCAGGGCTTTTCAAACACAACCCAAGTTCACAAAATCAACTCAACCATCAGTTGATCTTGCTAAAACTCTGGTGGTGACTGAGCCTGCAAAGAAAAGCCCTGAAGGAAACAGAACAAAGCCAAAGAAGAAAAGTGTTTGTTTCCTAGAAAATTCTGAAGAAATTGTTGTCAGGGGATCAACTGAGCCTAAAACGCCACTGAAATCGCCTTATGTGGCTAAGCCAACTCGCCTCTCAGGCACACCATACCACACTGCACAGAGATGCAGCAACTGTAGATTTGATAGGCTTGAGACTTCGGCTTACTGGCTTGCTCAGATTAAACAGGCAGAGACTCTGGAGAAGCATTTTGTATCAGTTGCTTTCTTTCAGCTGGCTTATGAATCTAAAGCAGAGGTCTGCACTTAACCGCAATACTTTGCTAGTTTTTATGTTTCTTCATGGTTAATTTGATATTAAAAAATTGATTTAACTTGAACTAATTAAGTTTTACAATAATATTTACTTAAAATGAATCTGGAAGAGAAGAGTTGCATAGGTGATTCTGTATGGTTTTCTTGCAACGCTATACAGATTATTTAACAAGTACTTGTATGTTTTATGACATTAATGTACTTACATTTTTGGCCTGGCCTTCCTGTTTTAGCCTATTCGCAATCTTCGTGTTGAACTTAAGAAGTATTTGGCACGACACGAGTTATTGTCTGCCGAGACGGAGTGGAAAAATGTTTCTCGTACCTATGGTTTGCTCAAAGAGGATAAAACAAATGCAAATGAGGTTGATTCAGGGTGCGGAGAAGGGGCTACAAGTGATGCTAGCAGACAAATTCAAGACCAGGCAATAAAGGAAGAAGCTGTTGTTGAGGAAGCTGAGATAACTGATCGAATTCAATCTGCTCAAGTAATCTGAAATTATATGTACCAAAAAAGTGAAGAAAGGTCAAAATTTTATGGCCTTTTTGGGATTGTGCACTTAATTAGCTTTGTTAAAATGTTGTGTGAATTATTGTTGAAGTGTGTTTTTGACTTGGTATTATTTAGCTCTCCTATTTTTTTCAGAGTGAAAAGCAAGGATTCTAGTGGCATTAGAACAAAAGATATAAAGTTTAGGGGGCATTCTGAGAATTGAACTTGGACCTCTCACAGCCTAAAAATGCCCATTTTGCTAAATATTTACTGTAAAATGAAGTCAGATACTAGGCTATATATTATTCATCCACTTCACAATAGTTTTATGTAATTAAAAACTTAATGCAACTGATTACAATTGAATAAGAGACTAAGAGACATCCTATGTGCAATTATATTGGGAATACTCTGGGCAACTCAAACCAACAGTAAACTGAAGATGCAGAAAGATGGCGCCAATTTGTAAAACCAAAAAAACCAGTGCCTAAAGATAAAACTAAGCAAAGCGAGAAGTTGCTGTACTATCTTCATAAGTTGCATATTCCCTACCTTTTGTTAGGGTCCAAAGAAACTTTTGCATTTTGATTGCGAGAATATAACAATATGTGAACTACAAGAAGCAATTTGTGCACCTTAAAGTAGTAATTAAATTTCTTCATCAACTTTCTTTAAACAGCTCACGGCCAATAATCATTCTTCTAATCTCGCTTGTTCCGGCTCCAATTTCATATAATTTGGCATCCCGAAGAAGACGCCCAGTATCATACTCGTTTACATATCCATTGCCACCTAAACATTGAATAGCCTGCAATTCAAATCCTAATTGGTAAGTGATATATTATATACTTCCATCCCACAAGTCGCAAGTCATTCTATAGTGCACTTAATATTAGATCACCTTCCTTTCATCATCAATTTTAGAAGAAAAAAGACACTGCTTTCATCATAGCTTATATGAAGAAGGTTTATGATAGTTTATATGAAGAATCGAGACTAATTAAAGGACAAACTCTAATGGCATAAAAAAATCTTCAATCTGACGAGCAGAAAGAAGCCAGGGACAGACGATCACACTTTGTTCCAAGTCCAGATATTTAAATTTTGGCCAAGAAATTTACTCTACGAAGATATTCCTTAATTCCTACAATAATCTAAATATTGACTAGCGTTGACAAGTTGAGCCCAGTTGACTTCAAAAAGGTAATGATTTATTTCAAATTTCATTTTACTTGATACTATCAGTTTGCAAGTATATCTTTAGTACAATATGAAATAAGAAATTGAACCAACACCTGAGTAACACTAATCAGGAATACAAAAAATATTAACAATTTAAGTAGATAACAAAAACATCAGCAATCTGCCTGTACTTACCTGCAGTGCGACTTGGGTGGCTCTCTCAGCTGCTGTGAGTATTACACCAGCACAATCCTGAAGTGTTTCATATGATTAACATTGGGTAGTAATAGATGTTAATAGATGTAAACAATGGGATAAAATAGACAGGTATAATATGTCAAGAGCACCTTTGGATCCGCTCTTCCGTTGTCACAATCCCTTGCCACTGAGTAAACATATGATCTGAAACAATGCAACAATTATAAAAGCTCGAATTTACAAGTATGAATATATATATATATATATATATATAATCAAGCTCCCTTACCTTGAAGATTGTAAAGAAGTATACATGTCAGCAATTTTACCCTGTTTTCAAGGATATTTTGCAAGAAAAAGATATTTCTATAAGCATGTGACAAATAATAGAAGAAAGACAACTTGCAAATTGAATGAAATTGTCAAGAAACCTGTATAAACTGGAACTGTCCAATTGGGCTGCCAAACTGTTCTCGCTGACGAACATACGGAATAACAATATCAAGGCATGCCTGCATGAGACCAACAGGTCCAGCAGCCAGAACAAGCCTCTCCAAATCTAGCCCAGACATCATAACATAAACTCCTGTAGTGGAAAGAAAGTGCACAACATGAAAATATAGGTAGCATATTATTTTTTAACTCATGGTGACAGTATAAAGTATAGTATAACAAGTATATATCACATACTGTATGAATATGCAAACCACATTGCCAACAAGTTAAAAGGTCTTTGAACGTATACTATATGCAAACAAATCAATGATTGATGTAATAAATCACTGCTTTGGAAAAAATGCAAACTTTTAACTAAGATTGAGGTGTTAGATTCTAAAGTTCGACCTATTATACAAATTTCCCCTCCCCCCGAAGTTAATTAAACAATAAGGAATGCAGAAGCTTCAAAATGGAATAAAGAAACAAGAATAAGTCCTATCTTTACACAGTTACATTTCAGAAAACAATCTTCATACTATAATTGAATAGTACTTTTGGCAGGTTAAGCTGATAGTTTCCTACAAGGTAGACAATCAAGAAGTGTAGAGCACTACCCTTGAAGAATAACAAAAACCTCAATTTAGTCTTGGACCCTTTTAGTTTTACTTCTATATTATAATCTAATATAGAGTCTGGTTTATTTTATGTTCTGAAATCTCTATTAAGTGAAAGTTTATAGCAAATGTCCTGGATATACACAGCACGACTATCAATCTTCAAATTTTGGTAGCAAAAAAAAGACTATCAAATTTGAAAGTGGTTTATTCTCCTGTTGAAGGACGGAAGAACTAACATACAGCATTATGAATTACTATATTCATTTCCCTTTCAACTTACATTTATGATTTATTTAAGTTTCTGGCGAAACAGAAGGCGACAATATATTTAAATTTAGAATAGCGGTAATACCTTTTCCTTCTTGCCCAAGAACATTTTCTTCAGGGACAAAACAATTTTCGAACACAAGCTCGCATCTGCAAATTAGTTGAGAACTCATTTATTGAACAGTCTCCAAAGCAAACAAATTGATATCCATGTAATGATTGTTAAGGTTACATGTACATACGTATCACTACCTCGCATCCCAAGTTTGTCCAACTTCTGTGCCGTACTAAATCTGCACCATAATCAAAAGGAAAAAGTTGAAATAACATGCCATAGTTGTCCATTATATAAGGTCGTGCCCAGTACACAAGGCTCTTACATTTGCAGGGTGTGGGGAAAGCTCTCCCTGTTTGCATGACCTTCTATTATATTAAATATATTTGCTTAAATTAGTAATTATGATAAAACAGCAATAATAACCTTTTTACAAATTTTTCATGAAGTTCTGGAAAATGCATCTACAAATAGGAAACTGTCCTATTCTAGAAATTTGCGATTGAGCACTCTTACAACATAATGAATACGGTTCCCCTTCTGAGCCGGTAAACATTGAGTGGCTTGATAGGTATTTAAATTTTCATATTCTAAAACTTATAGGTTGTATAAAAATCTCAAACAGCAAGTAAGACCCTGTGTGTTCCCAAAAATTATCATCCAAGTTACTCAAATTAAAGCATTATATATTGCTGCATGTTCAGTCGCTAATATGCATGAAAAATCATGATGGAAGCAGAAATCACTGGTAAGACATTTTTGTCAATGACTATATATCATACAATCCTTGAAGTACAGAAAAATAATAACTAAAATATACGAAAGTAGGCAATTAGTTAATTTATGCAAGCTGCGTCATAGGGTGCAATACCCAGGCATTCCCTTCTCAATAATAAATGCTGTAATTCCTTTTGACCGAGCAGCAATATCCGTTTTTGCGTATACAACCTGGTAATATACAAAAGACAAATTCTGACTAATTATAATGTGCGAGAGATAGAGAGACATGGTTATACCTCAGTTTAAACATTTTACCAATGTGCATGTATTTCAAACGATAGACAGGTAATCAATTGACAGTGCTAAGTGTAACATAGTGATCAACAGTATATTTGACATGATATTATACCAGGGTCTGAGCAGTTGGCCCATTGGTGCACCACATCTTGTTCCCATTCAAAATATAACCCCCATCAACACGATCAGCTTTGCATTTCATGCTAACAACATCTGAACCAGCTGGATTTACAAAATTGAACATTTAGGTCCATGCTACACAGTACTTGAGCAATCTTGATCAGAACATAATGTTAGTTTACCACAGAGGCACGTGGATTACCATTAGGTTCACTCATTGCAAGTGCTCCCACATGCTCTCCGCTGATCAGCTTTACCAAACAGAGTTAGTGCATTAGGTTTCTAAAGAAAACGAAAATATATAGTACAAAGACATTGGGAAGGAAATTGGGTAATTGCAAACTTATACAATTCACCATTTAAATAGGTTGATACTTAAACCTATATCTTTAGTAACATCTTTTTTTTCAACTTGAAAAAAATATTTCTTATAGTGCACCAGCGGCACATCCAGAATCAGCATATAAGAACATCTTCTAAAGCTGAATATGACATATCAAATTAAAAAAATATCTAAATGTACTAACTGAGCATCTTATATCCATGCTATTTTCTAGCAGTGAAAAATGACAATTTAGTTGAAAACAAAAAACTTTCTAGCAGATACCCTAATCTTCCAACACAGTTCTACCAAATAATTAGGAAAAGATTTATTACTTGCTAGATAAAAAGAACTTGGAGATTAACTATCTGCTCACTGCTAGAGATTTTTATAACTAATGACATCAAGAGAGATTTATAGATGCTGATGAAATAAAACCTTGGGCAAGTATTTTTGCTTCTGTGTAGCATTTCCATTCCTCACCTGTACAACCATCAACTTTTAGTAAGCCATGCCAGGTAACTGTACACATACAACCAACATTAAAGCCTTGATTAGGTTCATTACCAACTGATTAATGCACAGATTGGTATGCGCACCAAAGGAAAGGCCCACTGATCCAGAAGCACGGCTAATTTCTTCCATTGCTATGCAATGATAAAAATAAGCAAGACCAAGTCCCCCATAATCCTCTGTATAGAGCAATAAATTAACTATTACTTAAATATAGTGTAATTTTATAATTACAGAACTTTATGAAGTTCTTATTAAGAAAGCTGCCCCTAATACAAGTCAACAATAATACTTCATTCTTTTAATTTCTGTTTAGATGATTATAAAATAGTTATGAATCACAAGTGAAATCCAGCAATGGCTTCAAGCTCGGTAATGTCACAATTCAAATAAGAACTGTTGATATAGTCTGCCACGCTGTTTTCCACTTCGCAGATGTTTTACAATGGACGCAACAATGACCATGATAGCACAAAGAGCCCATTCCCATACGATAAATACTAAAAAGCACGTCAAATTTATCGAGCATTACATGAAATCCCCATAATTTTTTTTGTTGCTAAGATATCACTAGAGATGATAATTCAACTAACTTACAAGCAATAATGTTTATAAGGTGTTGGGATCAGGTCTCCTGACCATTATAAGGTTACTTGCCATCAAAATTTCCTTTTTCCACACACAAATTTTAAGAGAGCCAAATAGCGCAATGACAAAGGAAATAAAGAAAGCTGCATCTTACCTGGAGCAGTTATTCCAAGAAGATTAAAATCTCCCATTAGTTTCCATAAGTTGACCTCCTGCAAAGATTCCAAGAAGATTAAAATATCGTCAACACTTTTAACAAATGATAATTTTAACACTATCAATGGCTGCACTGCACTGCACTGCACAACCTTTGGAAAAGAATTTGCTTCATCTATTTTCGATGCATGAGGTGCTATATTTTCTTGAGCAAACTGTGAAACGCTTTCCTTAAACTGTAAACATAGCACAAAAAAAGAAGTTAGGGCTGGCAGCAAAAGCATAACGATATTAACAAAAAAAATAGAAGTATCCACATTTCTATTAAAGCAAAATGAAGAAGTCATAGGATATCTAAAACAATGTGGATACAAATTCAAAAACCAAAAAAAGATAATTGACAAGTATATGAAATCATCTGATATCATTCAGGACTGGTAAGATTGCAAATAAAGCTTTACAAACAAACTTGCATACAACAAGCCTGTAAACATCATAGTGAAGGAGCAGTATCGCAGCAGAATGCAAAATAGATAACACTAGTAGGTGTCACACAAAAAACATGTAAAATTTACTCTCAAAGTATAATGCTCCCTAAAGTCCTCGATTTCGCCAATCAATTAGCGAAAATTAACGAAATAAAAGCACTTAAAATCTTCAATTATTTATTAAATCAAGTAACAACACATGATAATCACGTCAACATTTCCTGATTGTAATTGAGTTAAATATACTCCTTGCTTACAAAAAAACATATACAGATACATACATGCATAGATACATAGATATATGAGAAATGAAAAAAACAAGTGATAGTAAAAGAGACCTGAATTTGAGTATCGTCCAAGAGCATACAAGTTGAAAACAGAGCACGTTTCAACTCGGTTTCTTGTTCATTTTACTCGTCTCTTATATATTAAATTAATATTTTAATCGTAATATTGAAAAATAGGAATATGATTCTAAAATTATTAAATTTTAAAAACAATATACATAAGAATCGTTTTAAAAAATTACGCTGGAATTTTTATTGAAAAAATAGATGAATGTATAATATAAAATAAATTTTATTTACAAAAGAAAAAGGAAATTTTATTTATTTATTCAAGTGAAGATAGTAATCATTATATTTGATTTGATATGACAAGAATCATTTTTGGGAAATAATTTATAAAATTATCTGGAAAAAAAGTTACTATAAATTTGAAAAAATAAATTAGTTTAATATATCTTCTAGTGTCCCGTGGCTTATCCTTTGCAATATTAAATCATTTCCTCTCTAAGAAAATAAAGATTAGTTAATGCGCGTGGAACTTAACTTTTATTACGGAGTACTAATTTATTGTAACAAAAAAAGTTCTGGTTATCACTCACAAATTAGCAAAACTTAAATTTGAGTTTGATTATAATTTTTATCTCTATTATTATATTATTATTACTTTGTAATTTTATGATATATTAAACTTTAATTTATTATTTATAGAATAAAATAGAATAGAATATTGTTGGTTTTAAAATGCACGGGGCCCATCCCACGTTAATAGTATGAAAAATATGGGGCATTTGGGAGTCTGATACATGTTAGGTAGATGGGCCCCAGTTAGTTCCTCTTTAAAGGAAAATCTTTTTTTAAGTAGTGTTCTGGCTTCTGATTGTTACCCTATTTATTTAATTTTATTACATTATATGTTAAATATATATATATATTATATTATATTTTAAAGTTAAAAATCCGATCAGTCTGATTAAATAGTTTTTGTTAATTTTTAGTAACTTGATTTACATCTTCGTTAAAATTCTGATTATTGGATCAAACTTCTAATTAATTTAATTTTAATTTTAATTTTAATATAAAAATGTAATTATCACATAACAACAATGAAATAATGGATGTATCCATGTATATCTATGTTAATATAATATATATATATATATATATATATTAATAAAACTATGTTAGCAGTTTATCAATTTACTATTCCCTCGCCTCTAAACTTGTGCAATCTCCATTTCAAGACCGAATAACTCTAGCACCAACCTACTTGTTAAATCAAAAGAAATCATTATTCCTGCAACAAAGAATCTGTAAAATATATGTATTAAATAGAAAAGTAATGTAGATAGTTTATTAGTCAAATTTCAATTTATATGACCTACATTATAGAACTTGACAACTAACATTTCAAAAATTATATGTGCTACAAAAGAATTCGCACTCAAGGAAGATACCCCTGAATTCCAGCAACCTGCATATTTCAGTATCTACATGCAACTAGCATTCAGAGACCCGAGTAAGCCAGGCCTGCATATCAAGAAAACAAAAATAGTAACAAGAAATAAGTAGAGGGTTGAACAATTAATATTATCTCTGTGCAACATGAATGAGACAAAAAAAACATCTGAAAATGACCAAAACAGCATAAAGCTCACCAATATACGGAATTCCCAGTTTCCACCTAACTTTGCTGGGCAGATTTGACCAGAACACCTCTCTGTGTCTCCAATCTCGTTGACTCAGAGTGAAATTTGTCTGTAGGCCTTTAAAAAATTACAGGTCCAAGACTGGTGCAGCAAATATAGGTGGATCCCCCCATCATCGAGTTGAGAGGTGGTTTGTTTATCAAACCTAGAGTGTATTTGCAAGTAATTTATCTTTCTCTCAACAATAGACAAATCGTTCTGGGACCAGCTCCTCATTCAGAATCTGAGTCGATGGATAGATAAAGTCTAGGTCTTACAGTACGACGTTTACGAGGAAACAAAAATGGGCTCTGTGATTTTTCCCGACTTAGCTTGGTGGGTCCATTACCATTCACGGTATGATTATTAGATCTATTGTCATTCATTCCAAGAAGCAATGAAGCTGCAGAGCCAGATGGAAAAGTAAATAGGCATTAGGTACATGTTCGAGAAGAAGAGTGTAATACAAAACTTAAGATAAGTGGGCGAAGGATAATATGTTTACAAATTATATTGTATTCCTAAACCAAATACTATCATGATCCAACTCACTAAATGCTTCAGATATTGAAAGACCAGAATGAAAGTTCTAGAAGTTATAGATATTGATTATCTATAGCTTGCACAGTTATGTCAATTCTCACCCTGGCAATTGTTGTGGTGTAGTGTTTTCATGTACACATTTTCAAACCCATACATGACATTAAAGATTACGATTATATGATATTATTTGTATTTTATAAAATTTAAAGATTATTTATTTTAATATTTAATGTAAGATTGTTATATCTTAAAAAATAAAATATATATATATACACATTACAAAAATGTCGTGTGTTTATATCGTGTACTTTCATGTAACACAAACCACTTGCACAAACCTGACATGAAATACTTTGGTATACCCAAAACATGAGACAGAAGTCACAGAACACAAAATGTTGAAACCCAAGCACTAATTTCCAGTACTATTTTCATGTCAGTGTACCAAATTGCCGGGTCAAGTTAAAATGTTATATCCAGTGAGTATACATAGATCTGGTTATGTTTTACTTAAGCAAGTGTCCTTATCCAAATATATATTGGATAGAATTGGACAACAAAGATCAGCGAAGGTGATTCGAGTCCAAAGATTATATATGGCAAGTTAGAGGCATCCCAGGATTGGCCTGTTTACACCATTTAAACCCTTAGCACACTAGTCTAATACTTAATCAATCAGACGTCTTCTCCAAGTTGACACCACTCCATGTTAACGCCACACGAAGTCGACATGACAAGGGTATTTAGATTGGCATTACAAATAGTTACCACAGATTGCACATTATTTATTCAAGATAATAACCCCCTAAAATTAAAATAAAAAACTATTGCCAAAGCTTACCAGTGTCAGCCAATGAGTCCAAAGCACTTTCTTGGAAGGGTAACTGTTGTCTTGAATTTAATTCATTTACACCTCCAGGCTCTTCGTGGCCTCCACTGCCACAACCCCCAAGGGTGAGAGAAGTCCAATCTTCAAGACAGATGTTATTTGACACATCTGATTGATTTCTCATGTTAGCCTGAATTGCTCCATCAGAAGGCCTGGTAGGAAGAAATAGATGAAGTGACGGATCATCTCCATCAAATACAATGGGATTATCAACCAATCCATCGTTTATATCAGTTGTAGAGCGGTGACCTGAAGAATTGGGAACAAGAGCGCTAGAACCCGGGGCAGGCTCTCCTGTTAGTGTGAAACCATTCATTAAAGGAGGACAATTAAGGGAGCCATGCGACATATCAACTAGAGGATCTGTATCAGAACCAAAAAAATGATATCCAGGGCCTCCCTGGCTACTAGAAGCTAAAGACCATAGAGGTGGCCCAAACTCTTCTCCGTTGGCACCAAACAAGCCCAGGCATGAACTCCCTCCGGCTCCAAGGGAAGGATCTTCAGGATAAGTAGTTGGAATTTCTGGCAAGGGAACCTCATATGAAACTCTGCCAGCATTTGACTCATTGCTTCTATACACCGGACCAGAAGAAATAAGGAGCTCATTATCTTCATCAGAATCACTCAAAATAATAACTTCTGCATCCCCTCCCACTTGTGCAGAAGGGATTGGGTCTGCGAAATTATATACCATCTCAATGTTCGGAGAAACTGAATCAATGTTAACACCACCATCCTGATTGACACTGGGATCATCACAATCCCTACCACTACCAGTAGCACTGCTGTTTATAGGAATACCATTACGAGTACGGTTCTCATGATCCCCAAAAGGTCTATTACCAGAGTAATCATCAGGTTTGCTGACTTCCCAGACCCCATTTCTGTTCTTCTTGATTCCAAGTTTCAAGCCAGTATGACCTTCAGAAAAACATTCCTGTTTTACCTGCATAATAGTATCTGCCTTAGATTTAGCTTCCCCGTCAGTGCGCGCACAGAGAGTGCCATTGGGAAAATGCCATTGGGTAATATCCCCGAGACCCCTGCGATCACTTTCTGCCTTCACACGCCAAGAACCATCAGGCTTCACCTCTATCTCAGTTACATCTTCTCCACAACTCCGCATCTTTAAAAAGGAACAAAATATCACTATAAGAATGCATCTTGTAAAAATATTGAGGTATGAGATATTACATTGATGCACCAAGGGAATTACCTTTGATGTAATACGATTAAAATATGGGTCGATAATAACATTCTCCAATGAATAGTTTTTAAGACAAATTGGGCATTGCCACTGCAGCAAATAAAACCCTTGTAAACACACCATTGACTAAGAGAAAACAACATTAAATTGCAATACAGGAGGAGAAAAATCAGGAATCGTTAGTTGCTTGCCTTCCGAGACCGTTGATTCATTTCAACAAATATGTCAAGATCAAAGCAGCCCATATGTACACAAGGCTTAAATCTCCCAGCAACCTTTATTCTTGAGCCACTCATCTGTAAACATCGTATATGTTGCATATCAAATAAATATCACAATCTGATTGTATTATATTATCATCTCTATTATCTCAGTTACTTCTTAAACATAATGTAATATCAGATTAAATGTTTTACATTCATTGAGAGTTTTTGACATAAATTGGATCTATTTGAACAACTCTACTTCCAGCCAATTAAATTGCAAATCTTACTTCTGAACTTCTCTACAGACAACAAGAGTATCTAGCACAAATGCACAATCAACAAAACTTGCAAAAAATATAATACGTCCTGAGAAGATTTGCATACTGTCATAATGATACTGGCACTTAACAGGATACAGAGGAGAAGAACGATAAAGAAAAGTTTTTGACAACATTTTTACGTTAGGGGTAGCATCAGCAGAATATTTCTCAGGGTAACCAATGGAATGATACTTTTACTATGCATGCTTGTTATAAAAAAATCACTATGAAGATCCATTTATGTAATAATGTATAAGAAACGTACTCGCTACTCTTACAGGACAGTATGCATATTAGTATATGTAAGAACAAGTCAAAAATGTTTGCTACTTACTGGACACCGTAAACTAACTGGAATGGAATCTGCAACAACTTCCAGATCACTGTCACTATCGGCATTCTCAGTGGCAGCTCCACCACCAACACATCGACGCACACGGGCGAGAGCATCTTCAAAGATCTCACCATCAGATTCCTTTGGAATCAGATTCAAAATCTATGAAACAAAATTAAATACGTAAGATAATGAAAGAAGATTGACAAGTGTGTGACAGAGGAAAAAACCGTCTACCCAATTCAGAATGTAAAATTACACTTGCAAGTTGCAATTTCTTAGCAAACTAGAATAATGAACCCCTAATTTCGTAAATCTGAAAGATAATTGAACTCAGAACAAGTTAATAGTGATGGCAGGACCATAAAGATTGAAGGCCACAAAACCTAAAATTTGCAAGAAGATAATTTCAACAAACCTAAGTGTTTAGAACTGAATGGCAATTTATAATGATAACATCAGATTACATATTATACCATCTTTCCCTGTATCAGTAGACCCCAGATCTGAAATTAGCTAAGAAGAAAGGATGCAGGTGCAGGTGCATATTGCAGGGATAAGCAGATGCAGCAAATATGATAATATGGGGATTCAGGTGGTATATATATATTGTGGAACTCATTTAGGAAGTCATTGGATAGTACTCATATTGTGGTATATATAATTACAAAACAAAGCAAGAGATTGTAGATTTGGATAACAAGCCTGTGAATAAAACCTAGAGCAATACAAAACCAAAAACACAGAAATCCACTGCCTCAACTCTTAAGGCAGTTTATCAGATATATACTGTGCAGTGTGAACTAGCAGAGAAACGACAGCAATTATAATGAATACATATACAACACAGCAAATTTAATAATATACACTATTTTCACATATTAAAACATCAACTTACTTAAAATTTCTGCCAGTCCCCCCCACCCACCCGCCCACCCAAAACCCGATACAGGGACACACCACCTCGGAAGAAGAAATTACAATGAATACATAAACACAGCATAAATTTATAATATACAACACTATTTTCTGTAAAAAACTTTAACTTATTTACGGTTCTTTCCACTCCAACACAGCCATACCCCCTGACCCAGATCCAGGGACACCTCACATGGCTTATTGCGTACACACCCCATACAAATTTGCACATCCAGTATTCTCAGACACGCAATTCTTCACAGATATAAAAAGGACCTAAACAAATCATACACCAAATACAAAAGGGCTTCAAAGTAGATATCATACATTGTAATTCTATGTGTCAAACAAAGTACTTAACTGACATTAGAATCAATGACACCAATTATTGGGTGGTAATATTATGATATGGTTAATAAATAGCTTCCATTCAGTCTGTCTGCACCATCCCAACCACACACACACGAAATGAGGGGGGGACAACAAAAGCCACATGATAACAGAGTGGGTACCATGCACACGAAATACTGGAAAATATTGAGCAACAAGATTAAATAGTGTGCAAAATTGTAAAATTTGTGAATTAATATTTAAAAAAAACAAGCAGCGGCTACTATGACGATCCAAACTTCAGATGCCAATAACCCAAGTAGACAAAAAAGGACTACTAACAGCTGTAGATAAAAAAATAATCAAGAAAGATATGAACCTACCTGTTGAACTGTACGCCTTTTTATGATTCTGACTCCCAGACAGAATACCCGAGCATCACATCTTGTTAAGGAGATTTTGTTCATCCCATCTCTGGTACAAGGTGTAATCTGACAAAACACAAAGCTAGTATAAAAATTGTGAAAACTGAAAAGATCATAAAATATATTACAAGCACAATCACCCGAACTACTAAATGGGAAATATATTTCACTGACTACTCAATTTTAACTCCCATATAAATAGTCTGCAATAAGGCCATGATCAGAGAAAAAATTGTCTAGAGTCTATTTTAAACAAATTTAAAAATAATCCACAATAAATAAAGGTGGCAAACTTACAACAGGACCATCATCGCGACCATTGGCCCCTAACAATTGTGAACCAGGCCTATTTATTGCTCGCACAGGCACGCCTGTCAGAAGAAAAATGGCTTCAAGAGAAAGAAATAAAAGGTATAGGGATGCGGATGCGGATATAAATAAAGAAAAAAGAAGCATGTACAAGGATTTGTTAAACACAACCATTACAAAAGGCCATACGAATACAACTTCCGCAGCTAGTATTGAGGCCCTGGACCCGTGTACTAATTAATTAATTATCACATATGATAGAATTTGCAGATATATCACTTCTTATAGAGAATTGAAGATAATAAAGTCACGAAATTAGAGTACCCCCCCCCCAGGGGGAAAAACAAGAAAACCAACCAGACGGTACAAAAGTTGAAACACGCACCATTGACTTGAAGAAGTTGAAGGTCTGCATGTTGTGGCCATTGCAACCTAAAGGGAACCTTGTCATTAAGGAGCATACACCATGCCTGCAAAGTGATAAAGACTATAGTTGGCAACAATTCTAATTTTCAAATCAAAAACTAGGTCCTCTGAACATAACTGATATTAGTCAAACAAACCTGAATATCATACTCTGGCTTTGCCAACAAGTCCTTGTCAGCTCTAGTGAGTTGAAATGTTTTCTCAATACTCTGTACTGGATTGGTTCTGCAAACAACTTATGTAATTAAGTGCAACTGAAGTCAAAGTTTAATGCACTAGAAGCAAAATGAATTGTACCTCATGCAAGACAATTATGTACACATACAAAGCACCATGAGTGCATACACACTTCTCAGCAAACAGAGCAGGGTGTACACTTTTTAGCAAATATATATATAACATACACAGGTTGCTGGCCCTGGCATCTCACAAAAGGAGTTGGATAACAATAAACTACGCGCCTAAAATATTATACTACACAAGCAAAATGTTACCCTATGCACAACACATATACTAGTATATACTACAGAAGTAAAATTTGAAGAAAATAATGTCGGCTGACTGGCTGAGTTAGGTAGGTTTCTAAGCGTCGTCAGAAAATAGTTATATTCACATTTCACAAAAATCAGATAAATGATTGACTAAAATGATTGGCCATATGATCAAAATCTTTACATGCTATTATAGAATTCATACCTACTTCACACCTCCCTTTCCTAAATTAAACCAATATTATCAATATGTGAAGATGATATTAATCTAGCATGTAGAGCAAGACAAAAATGATAGATTCTACTAAAAAGAAGTGACAACAGAGGATAAGTAAAAAGAAATACAATCACTGACCCATCTGTTGGACGATTTGCAATACTCAACTTCACAGGATATAAAGGATGTGATATTGTCACCAAGAAGCTGCAAATAATTCAAGAAACAAAGATACTAGCTGATGAAACAGGGAAAGAAATATAAGTGTCATCTGAAGCACACATAAACGCAAGTACAAAAAAATAGCTAAAAGGTTCTTCTTCATTTCTATACATGTACATGTGTACACCTAGGGCTGTATCCAAGATTATTTTTAACTGGGGACGCTGTATAATTTTTAGAAATTTATCCTTAACCGTTCAATTTTTGTAAAGGGGCCTGGGGTCTCTATATTTCTGTAGAAAATTTAATGGTGAAAAAAGAACATAAAAATTTAAAAAAAAAATCGGAGGGGGAGGGACCCCTCCATGCCCCTCCTAAATATGCCCCTGTACACCAATCAGATAGCTTCCATTTTTAACAGAGGCCTGCAGTTTTTCACTTGTTGAGAAAGACATTCCAAAGTGACAGCTTAGATTCTATAAATACAGAAGAAACTCATCTGCACAATATTTCGCATAAATTCCTATCTGAAAGATTGTAAACGTAGACAAAGGCAATACATGCAGGAGATAGACGGCCATGCATCAAACTGAGTGAGCCTCAATTCATAAAATTACAGCAAATGAAGCGAAAACCAGAAGAAAATGTTGATCACAATACAGGCCCAAAAATAAGAAGCAACCGGAGGAACAAAATGCATATAGCCGCAAAAAGTTTTAATGTGAAAAATAAGATTATACTTACGGGTCTGCACGATTAAGTCTACAGAGTTCACAGTAGAAAACATCTGGAGGGGCTGGTATAACACCTTCTGTAACTTTATCTGGAACAAGTACACAACCAATGTGCTGCCACACATTGCATCTGGAATCTTCACACTGCACCAAAAGTAACTAACAACTACAATCAATACAAGTAACAGTAGTAGAAGCTCGAACATGTTACTTAAACTTAGAGCACTGTCTTGACATCCAATACCTACTGCAGAATGTGGTACATTCCAATACACTCCCTCTCTTTTGGATAGGTTATTCACATCACAGGGTAACTGAGCTGGCTGTTTACTATTGTTTCCTCGTAAATCAGCCAGCTTGGGCTTTATATTACACTTAGTATATTTTAGTAAATATACTACCAATCACATTTCTTTTTGAAAAAACAATGCACTTAATTTCTTAGAATATAATTCAGATGTATAAAGTATATTTCCGCCTAGATCACCTAAGCATTCGGAACTATCAGTTACCAAGATTTTTATGTAAAAATCGACTCCATGAATATTGCCACAGGTTTTTTCTTCTTAAAACAGAAAACCATTTCACTCAACACATACATATTGAAATTAACTTTCCAGATTCTATTAGATGTAAAAACATCTCACTCTTAGGAAAATAGGAGGAATGGATGAAGATCTACATATTTCTTTCATCTCTAATGCTACAGAATTATTCATTAAATACGTGAATAAGGGATGGATGAAAACTTAACAGCTGTTATTAACAGTCTTCCATCAAGAAATGCAAAATAATTTGACCACTGTCAAGATGTCAGTAAACAGAGCAGAATCATATACAAGGCTTCTTTCTTCATAAACTTAATTAAACAATAAGTCAAAACTTACAGATTTTCTGTTAATTACAAGCGAAATTTACATTTTCTATTAATGTGTATTTCATTCAGACTCAGTAGAATAACCTAAAATATAACTTCATGGTTTACAAGTGATCTCATAAAATTTTGAGAATTTTTTTGAGATAACAAATCCTATGTTTTAACAGATATACAACATACTCAGTATGTTAACTTGATATTGTAGTTCTATATTCTATTTTTAATGGGGGGCCGTGGTCCCCTTTTTGTGGGGGCACATGGTCCCCTTGGGACCACGAACCTCTGTGTAGATCCGCCTACGCTTAGTTGCCTATCTACCAAGAAATCCCTCCTTTATATAATTGGCACAATGTGGACCAACAACTCAGTAACATAATTTAGGCAAAGCCTAAGGCAACCATATGCAGTGTAAAGAGATTTGTGCCGAGGCGAGCAGGATGGAAAAATAGCTACTTGCCTACTTCTCAAGGAGGCAAGCAGAAAGAAATTCTGACAAGCACTTCTGCGTAAAGTGCAGCAAAGCTGACCTGGATTTAACAATAACTTTCGATTCTAAAAATGAAATAAACTAATAAGAATGATGGCAAATTGTCAATCAAAAAAAGTATACTGAGAGGAGAAGGGAGATATACTTCAATGAGATACAAGAAGGTGTTTATAACTTTATGTTACATTGTTACCTTGATCATTGAATCAGCCTGTAATGAACTCCCGCATAGGCATCGAACCTTATCCATCTTATGAGAATCTTCAAGTTCGAGTTCTTTAAATTTCATATTACTGCTGTCAGACACACCCTGCCCTTTTGATGCCAAGTCAGTTGTTGCTCCAGATACCTGCATTTTTCTGGGGTGGGGTGGGGTGGGGTAGGAGGAATATTCCACAAAGATGTGAGATAACAGTAAGGGAAAATCACCGACTACTTATAGGCTAGTGCAATGCATTATGGAACATGTACACACCTGTAAGTATCATCTACAAGTTTTGCTACCTCTTCCCTCCTAACAGCATTTTTCTTTGCCCAAATTCCAGGAACTATTGACAGCAAAGTATTAATTAAAAAATTAGATCACAAATTCATCAAGAATAGAAGTTGAAAAACCTGATATCCTGAAGCAGAAAAAGTACAATCCTATGTATCCCGGTAAAAATCTCAATTTGGCACAAGTGAGTTCATAACATGCAGTAATATGCGGTAGTAATAAATAAGTAAAGCAATAGTCAATACCACCAGATCGTTATTGGTAAATGATAAAGGGAATTCATACCTAGATCATCAGACAAAATGGCTAATATCCGGTCAACGAGGTCCTGCAGAGAAGGAGGGGGGAAAGCACAATCAGAGACAGGATATTGAAAAATATAGATACACACCCACCTTAAACACAATATTACAAATTTTATTATAAACAAGGATATCAGGTTGTAGCTGATAAGAAATAGAAAACTTCAGGTAAATTGGTAAAGTGTTGAGGATGGTTGGCTTGAACTTAACATATACAATATATTTAAGAATTTTACTCCATCCCGAGAATGTTTGGTCCAACCTAAGGTTGGAATTTTTAGGCACAGTAATGTACAAAAGATTTCTCTTAACCCGGCCTCAACATCAAGGAGAGAGAAAGATATGAGCCTCCAAATCACAGTGAAGAAATGAGTATTAAAGATAGTAGCTAAAATTTACTGCGAGTACTTGTAAAACGGACTAATCTTTAGTGATATTTTCAGTCAACACATATTAAATCATATAAAATGTTTGTGGACTCGTGCCCGTTGCGGGGAATACATTACATGTAGACTATAAAAACATGTGCACCACTTTTTTGTGGATTACGGCATGTACAAACAAGCTTGACACTTGACATTCATTTTCAACGCAGTGGAAGATAGCTAAAACAGAATCCACACGTACAACTTTCTAGTTTTCTGGTCAGACAGAACTGCAAATTAACACCAAGGGACAAACAGATCAACAGACATAATTACTGGTTATGTATTTTCAGATTTTATATTTCCAGGCATAAACTTGCAATGAATGCAGTACACAAGCAAGCATATGAACAATTAAATCTACAATACACATGCATGTCCAAAACCAGTGATCATTAAATACTAAACCTTCGAACATAGATAATAACCAGCTGACAGGAGATTAAGAGAATATCTAACAACCTGCATCTTTTTTAAATTATATACCAAGTCCTGCTATTCCAGTATATCTATATGTATTAAATTTGTACTAGTTACAGAGTCAAGGAAAGCATGTTCATTCAATTTAGATATTCTCATTTTCAAGCAACCAAAAGAAAGAAGGTGGATGTACGAAATATATTGATCAACTCGAGGAATTATAAATAAAAATAATTTAGCATAAGTTCACAGGGTAAGTTGATATTGAATAATCATTACAAGAATAGAGAGCCAAAAACAAGAAAGAAGCAACTCAATACCATACCTGCTTCTTTCCTTGCTTAGAGAGACCAAGTTGTGTAAGGACATCCTTGAGCTCCTTTATTCGAAAATATGCTAATTTGTCCTGTAACAGAGTACAATTCTATCAAAATCTGTCAAAACAAATGAAAGGAAGTTTGATACACAAGAACATATGAAGAAGCTGAAAAAATAAAATGACCTTTACAAAAAAAAACCATTTGTGGATAAAAATTCTTCATCAGCTAAAAGAATGGAAACTGTATCTATACGCAGGTTTGCAAAGGAGATCAAACATTATGAAACCACATCACCCAGTTATAAAAATCATATAGAAGCAAGAAAGTAACTAAATACCATAGAACATAGAGATAAAAGAAACAGGCTCTCAATTTTGAGAATTCCATCCCTAAAATGAGTGGCCGAACCAGTAAGTGCCTTATTCAAGCTGAAGCCCGAATGAACCGGAAAAATTAGTGAAATGATTTTATCCCAAGTTATATTACGTTCTTAAAAATTAGTGTAGAAAAATTATTTTTAAATATTTTAGCCCCAGGTCATTTTAAATCCTGTTTCCCCACCACTGCCTACAATGTCAGAAGGAGAAAACATACATTGGAAAATGTCTTCAGCTGCCTACTCCCCACCCACCCACCCAAAAAAAAGGAAAAAAAGGTAAGTTAATAATAAGAAAGCCTAAAATCTGAGGATAGATGCAAGACTCCCTTAACGCACCAATAAATAACAAGTTAAACAACTGTAAAGATAGATGAAGTTAAACAACTAAAGTGCTGCTGGGATGTAGGCAACAACTCATTCACAATTTAATATATTATAAAAAATTTCTCATACCAATTATACAGTTTACAATAGATACAGAATCAGTTTAAGATTCTGCTCTCTCTGCCGCCATCTATTTGATCAAAAAGTAGACACTATATATAGACAGATTATTTACACTACGCAGCTCAATTTAATTGGACAGGAAGGGGGTTCAGCCGCGCGAATTTCAATTGGGCAGGTCTATCATACCAAATCACAAGAACTTAACTACATATAATCAGCTCGTTCGTTCCTACCGCACATGTGAACGAAATATTCGATATAATTATAGGAAAAAATAAATAAAACAAAATACCTTGCAATTAGCAGCCAAATCCATCTGCTTCTCCTTAGGAAAAAAACAAAATAAACGTATCTATATATGTATAATCAGCTCGTTTCTTCTCCAATTGACAATCAATCTGATAATCGAAGAAAAGTCAAAATTAACAAAATCATCATCATCATATTCAACACATACATAATCAATCAGCAATCAAGACATAGTGATATTGTAAATACAAGACATAATAATTGATAGAATTGAAAAAGAGAGGATCGGAGAGGATGAGAGGAACCTGGATCGCGGATTAGGTAGGCGCAGGCTTAGATTGACCCAGGCTGGGTAGCTAGCTAGTTAGCCACAGAGCTGACCGAAACAGCTATTTGTTCACCGGACGTGTCGGTGATTATATAATTGGGTTTCGTGTGAAGTCTCAAATCCGGGTTGGGATTTTTGTGTTATAGTCCTATCTGTCATGTCAAGTCTCTCTGCTACTCGCAGGATAGCAAGATTCGATTCGGCTGGCTCAGTTTTTGATCGAAATGTAACCGTAATCGTATATCTTCGATTTTAAAAATTGAAAATCGCAATCGCAATCGAATTATCGGTTTCAGTTTCGATTTTAAAAAGATTAGTTTGATTTTTATCGGTTCGATTTCGATTAAAAATCTGGATAAATAAAAATGAAAAAATATATCATTTAAATTATTATATTTTTACATTCAAATTTTATACAATCAAATATTTGATCACATTCTGCGTAATAACACTATAAAAAAGTTAAGAAACTTTAACAAGTTAACCGTAACATGTAAGAAACTTTAATAAATTTATATAGATTTTATAATATCAGAATCGTGTCTTCTCATACAAATGGTTAAATATGCAACTGAACTAGTAACAACAAAGTTTTTATTACCGATACAATTTTAAGGTTGAATAAACAGAATGTGAATGTCCTTTATCCGTAGTATGCAACCTAGAAAGCACATAACCATGTTTGATGATGTTTACCAGCCAATTATATGCTTTTTAGTTGGAAAACAGAAGAGTAAAATGTTGTAAAGAGGTTGTCATATTCTCACATTCAGTTGATGTTGTAATATGAAATATAATTGAAAAGACTATGTTCTAGGGATATTTAATACTTTTATTATATATATAATTTAACGTGAAGTTAACAAAAAAATCATAACATGATTATGTGTAAATTTCATTTTTACAAAATATATATAAGATTCTATGCTGGATTTCATGTTAGATTCTATAACATTTGATTTTTAAAATTTAGATGAGATTCGATGTTATACTCGATATGTTAGTATCTATTGTAGTTCAATTTCGTGATTCTAATCTTAACAAATCATTTTTTCATTAAAAAATAAGTATTTTGATGGTGTTATTATGTGTTCTTTATATAAGGGTGTTTTTTTATGCAGTGGAACCCGTATATATATTATATCCCATATATAATAAGAGTATGATAGATCTTATCCAAATACTACTAAAGGTCAAAAGATCGATTCTTCGTAACTATAAAATATTATATACTAATTATTTATAAGTTATAATTATAATTTAATTATAATTTTTCTTGCCTCCATTCAGATTATAACTCAAACTCTACTACAAATTTTTATTACATATTTTGGAGTAATATATAAATTTGAACTTAAAGAGCTAACTTGAAGTTACATTAAAAATAAAATTCTTAATTCTTGTGTTACTTACACCGCAAACATTGTTTGAGTCATATTTTGAGTTTCAGAAGTCAGAATTAGACGATTTTACCGCCTATGCGAAACTTACAAAATTATCTTTAACTATTAAAAGGCCCAACATCCAAAATCCGGAGCAGCCTGTAATCTAGACAGTAAAGGTAATTACAATTTTTTATCAAAGAATTCTATTCCGTTTTGAAAACCTTTTTATGATTGATTTAAAATATCAAAATACTTTTATATTAGATATATATATAGACATATCATATATCAGATATTATTATTAGATTATTATAAATATAATATTAAGGTTTTACACACAAAGAGATGGAGAGAGACGGTGAATTTTCCCTGTGAGGGGAGGATTACAGTTTTTCTTACCCAAATATTTTCTATAAAAATATTTAATATATTATATAAGATATTACGATTACAGAATAAATTATTATATCGAGAACTCAAAAACCTTATTAATTCATTGATTTGGATCAAATTGAAGAAATTATTATTTTTTAAATATTTATTTGAGTTGCTCGGCTAAGAGTTCAACCTCAGGCTAAGATATTAAATACATATTCTATTTGTTACTATATTATATATAATACTATATCAAAAACATGTTATCACATACTTTGAATCATGATATTTGATAAATAAAATAAATCAGATTAAAATTAAAAGCAATATAAACCAATAAATATTAATATATTTTTAATTTTAATTAATTTATATATGAGAAAATTATATTGAATTAATTTTTAATAACTGAGGACTACTGTTAACAATTTTTATAATTAAAAGTAATTTATATTTCTAAAAGAATGTTATTACACATGTTGAATTGTCATAACAAACATTAAGTATTAATACGGAGCAAGATTTAAATTATATATATTATATAATTATTTATAAATTGCAATTAATAGTATACTACCAAAAATCTAATAACATAAAAAAAACTTATTCAAATGAATGATTATATTATCATATTATTAACATATACATGTATATTATATCTCATATATCATAATATTTATTAAATTTTATATAAAATAAACGTAATAGAAATCTTATAAAAAATGTATTTAAAACTAATATGTATAGTTTTAAATATATTAAATATATGTTTTATATATTAAAAAATCACGTTCATAATATTTTGAATCATAAAATTTTATGTATTTATATATTAATAATATTATTTACATTTAATTCGGTTGATGTAAAAATATATAATTTAAATAAGTTAAAAATTAATATAATTATAGTATGTTAAGACTTTTCAAAATTATAAAAATATTAATAATTTTTAAATAAAATATTTGTGCATCGCACGAGTTAAAATCTAGTATTTAGTAAAAAGTNATCGAATCGATTTATTTCATCCACCTATTTCCGTGCGTTGATTTTTGGACTTCACATTCTCCTTTCAACAACACATGTCAATAAGCAATAGATAGTCTATATATTATTATCAAAACTAATTTACACTTTATATCCATGTGATTTTAAAAAATTGCACTTTGAATTTTATACTTATCAAATCAACACTTTGCATCCCACAACTTCTAAACTCATTGCACTTTGCACCCCTTAAATTTATTTTAATCAATTTTTCACATTAAAATTCATTTTCAACTGGGATAATATTGATATTTAATATGTAAACGATCATTTTAATGTTCATATTATACATTTTCAACTAAATTTTTTTTTGTTCTAATTTTTTCTTAACATTTTATATTCGATTTATCAGAATAGAATGATCATTTTAAAAAAATTTACTCTAATTTTTTTTTCTATTTTTATATTAGAATTGAATGGAACATTTTATGTTCTAACACATTTCAACTATGTAGATTATATACTTAGGGTTGATGAGTTGAACATAAAAAAGCCAAAAAAAATCCAGTTTAAAATGGTTAAATGAACATTAAAATGACCTTTTAAATATTAAATACTAATATTATCCCGGTAAAAAATGAACTTATCGTGAAAATTGATAGAAAATAAGTTTAAGGAGTGCAAAATATGATGAGTTTAAAAGTCATTGTATGCAAATGTTGATTTAATAACTATGAAACCCAAAATGAAATTCTCAACTACAGAAATATAAACCGTAAATTAGTCTTGTTACCAATTCCATACATACACACTCTATGATGGGCCTAATGACCCATACACCCTCTATGGCCCTATTTGATTTTTAAATATATTTCACTGTCGAAATGTTTGTGGAGATTTGTAGGCACACGGTATAAATCTTGAATTATGAAGAAAAAAGAATTATCCACAAATATAGTAACATACTGAGTTTCTTTGTATCATCATCCTAATATCCAAGTTCCTTTTCTTATATTTTCCCAAACGAGACACATTCAGTCATTCATTGGATCCTAGAGAAATAACTAGTAATCAATGTACTCATCTTTTTGTGTGTGTGCTTGTACTGATTAACGAGCACATAAATTTAGCCTTTGCATCTGCATAAAACATTAAACATGTACTCCCTCTATTTTTTTATAGTTAAACAAATTTAAAAATAAAAAATTTTACAATACAATCAAAATACATAAAAAAGTATGACAAAAGTCAAAATCACCTGGAGGGAATACTCAGCTTAGGTGCTTAACCGTAAATTAGTTTATCGAGACTCAAAGATACAGCTCCGGTGCTCCCACCATTTCAGAATGTCTCAGAATATCAGAATGTCTGATTTTTGATACTTAAAATATTTTGATCATATAATTATTTTTTTAATTATTTTTGAATAAATATATTAATTTGATATTTTTATTTACAGAAAGAAATTAAACTAATAATTTTAATTATACAACCAAAACATTTTAAAATACATATCCAAAAGTCAAATGAAAGAATCATATCATTATTCATTATAATACTGGGCTTATATACGATAGGACGGTTCAAATAAATAATTTATAGATAAATTTTTTTTATATAAATTATTTATCGCAGAAATAAGCAAGATCACAATATATATACTCACAGAATTACATTAATGGCAAGAATCTGTTTTCTTTTTTTCTGTAAATGCTTTTTCTTGTCCAAAGTGAGAGGTCCATACCATACATAGCAACTATATAGATTCTAAAAATTGGACAATTTCTAGGCAACAAACCAACGTTTCTCCCATTATTTACTCCCCTCCCAATTCACAAACCCCCTACCCCTTTCATCCCACAAAAAAAAATGCAGCCCTCCTGCCTCCTAAACCTCCATAGCAGCTGTGGTCTTCCTCTTTGCCTTTCAGGGATCACAAATCCTCTCACCCTCTCCAAAGAGTACTTATCTTCATCAGATCACACACACACACATATGCATATGTGTATATTGTAATTTTTTTTAAAAGTCTGACTGACCATTGTTTTATTTTGTTGGTTTGGGTGATATTTATTTATGCAGAATGACAGATCATGATCTGAGAAGAGAAGCCATAAAAAAGCAGAAAACACAGAGCAAAAGGGTTTCACATGCAGATCAAGAAATGGGGATAGAAACAAGTGTCAGTGAAATGGTTAGAGAGATGAGAGAGGAAGAAGATCTACAAGTTCTTGTAAATGTTCTCTCTTTTATTTGTCTACAGCAGCAGCAACTGCTCCTGTGTCCTGCAAAAGCTGCTTAATTTTACTTATATATTTTATGTATCTATTAATTGAAATGTTTAATTTATGGACTTCTTGATTCTCGAGCTAGATCTATGTTCATTTTGGATCATGGTTTTTATCCTATGTTGAGTTTTGTTTTTTATTTTATTTTTATTTTGGGTTCATTTTTGGGCATGGAAATATTTACCCATTCGATTTCTAGTTCCTCTGTTTACTCCTTTTACGTGATTTTTTTATATGCAAAATTGGTTCTCCAAATCGCATGTCTTTTTGACTTTCTAACCTTCTCAAATAATATTCCGTCCGGGCCATTTCATTGTTTACACTTGGGTTGTCTACAAAAATTAAGAAAATTATATAAAATAGTATGTAAAAAAAGGAAAAGTGGATAAAAAGAAAAAAAATGGGTAAAATGGTGGGGTCAATTGATAGATTTGAAAAGATGGAGAAAATAGTGAGTGAAATTAAATTTTATAATATAAAAATTTATTATTTTTGATATATAAAAAATTGAATGGTATATTCATAAATAGAAATTGTAAACAATCGCAAGGGAAGGGAGACGGAGGATATGAGATTAACAATCCAGTGAGTTCAAAATAAACCATCCAATCAAATGAGGTCTAGACATTTCTTTTGAGGTAGACAACCATAAAGTTTGATTTAAAATAAAATGGTAATAATTAAATATTTTTGACATCTAAGATTATTTTTCTTCCCGATGAAATGGGTATTCTAAATTTCAAATCTTATAAATCAATAAGATTTTTGTTGTTTTTATTAAAGGTAGAATTACTTGACCAAAAAAAGTAAATATAGTATGGTTTAGAATAATATGATTATTTTAAAACATATATTTATTATTTGATCGAGTTTTATTTTTATTAGTTATATTCATTTATTAATTTTGAATGTCAAATTATAATTATAATTTTGGATTTGCTCCCAGAGTTGATCTTTGTTTTTGATCTCAAACTCAAGAACTCTTTCTCTCTCTATTTTCTATAATTGGAATAATAAGAAATGAAAATAAAAAGGAATTTCTAGCTATTTATATGACTAGCTTGGGTTTTGAAAACTAAAACCCAAAATAAAACTTTGACCCATTTGTAAAATAAAGTAGCCCACGCAAAAATATATATGGTCCAAGTCCAAACTTTAAACATTAAAACAAAAAGATTTTAAGTAAACCAATTTTCTAATAATCAAAATATTTGAGAAACAATTTTATAAAATTTAAAAATATCAAAGTACACTTTCATGAATTTTAAAGAAAATAATACATTACTAACAAATAAATTTCCAAATCTTTAAAGAAAACGATTATTATTAAAATAAAATATAATAAAGAAAATAATAATTTGGAAACTTTTAATTTGAAAGCTTTTGGAAATTTGTAAAAATAATATTATAAAATTTGAAAATACGGGTCATTACATTTGAAAATACGGGTAAAAATAATAATAAATGTAAATTTTAATCAAAATTTGATCAATTTAACTGGAAAAAAGTCAAACAAAACTGATAAATTGAGACGGAAGTGAAAGGCATATGTTTAGAAGCCTATTTGTTTAGTGAGATGACAACTCAACTCAAACA
>QRFB01006376.1:21184-34841 GCA_008931105.1 Oenanthe javanica | reverse complement strand
AAGTCAGAAGAACCTCTTTTAATCATGCCTATAAGGGCTAGACTTCCAAAGTCTACAGTCTCTGATCACTCTCAGGAGGAGTCAGGGTCTATAGTCCCGTTTGCAGTTTCAGAGTCTACACCACCAGAGTCTACACCTCCAATTACAAAGATTGAGCCTGTTGCTGAGGAGTGCTCTTCTGAAGATGATGATCAAGTTCCACCCTCCTTTGTCTATTTTGATCAGGTGTTTCCACAATCTTGGGAGTCAGCACAGCAAAGGGGAATAATAGATAAAGATTCTTTTGCTTGCATTTTGGCAATTCATCAATCTGAGAGGCTTCCAGCTTTTCAGAAAAAGCCATTTCAACAGGAGCATGGTCACTATCCTGGTGAAGAGGATCAAACAGTGGATAGAGAAGTTAAGACTGAAATAGAACCTGTTGCTGTCCAATTAGCTAGTTTGGTCAAGGATATCTCCCATATTCAAACCAAACTTACTGGTGTTGATAATACTACTGCTTTGCTAAATACCAGATTTGAAAGAATTCACTCTCTTCAATTATCCAAAGAGGTTGCCTTCAAAGATGTTATAATTGCNCTAAATACCAGATTTGAAAGAATTCACTCCCTTCAATTATCCAAAGAGGTTGCCTTCAAAGATGTTATAATTGTTATCACTTCAACTCAAGCTTTTCTTCAAACTACAGTTTCTGATTTGACCACCAAGGTTGATTCAGTCATTGCAGCACAGGCAAATATCTCCACAGTTCTTGAACAGATTCTTTTAGCTGTCAACAGTAATGATGATGTCAAAAAGGGGGAGAAGGAGAAGCAAGGTGAATCCTCCAGGAGAAATAAGGATGAGGGATGCAAGGATCAATCAAGGGGAGTTAAAAGGAGGAGAGATGGTGATGATGGAGATAGTTCTCATGGTCCTAAGGGTCCTGATGTTGTGCAACAAAAGCAATCTGGAGTAGCAAGAACTCAAACACACCAGTCAGGGACTAGACATGGGAAATCAGGGTCTAAGTCAGACTCTGATAAGCAAAGGAAGAAATCAGACTCTGATGAGACTCAAGAACCTTCTTACTGGAAATGCAGTCAATCAAATCTGTAACTAAGAGCTAAAAAGAAGGTTGGACTTGGAGGATTTGAAGAATTAGATATTGACAGAACATCTACCTTAACCAGGGATCCTCAATCCTTGACAGATAGGCAGTTTGAGAAGATCACTCAGAAGCACTTAAACAAAGTGGTGTCTGCTCAAATTTTTTATAATGTTTTTGAAACAAAGATACAGGGAGGTCAGGGAGGAACAGAAAAGGTGAAAAATGAGATGCTGGTATATTTCCTAGAAGGAGGAAGTGTAAGGTGGATCAGTCAATCAAACTTTGTCTTTTTCAAACAAGCTGAGGAACTACAGTATATTAGATTCCTACTGCAAATTTCTTATGAAGTGAACAAAAGCAAAGAGGCTATCACTCACAAATGGTTCCAGGAGATTGATAGGAAGCTGACTTTGCACAGACAGGCAAATCGACAGATGGGCAAATTTTCTTTAAAATATGTTGATACTGAGGGAAATGATCAAGTCATGCCATTAGAAGAAAAACAAATTAAATTTCAAGAAGGTGTGG
This sequence comes from Oenanthe javanica, assembly GCA_008931105.1. Taxonomy (NCBI): domain Eukaryota; kingdom Viridiplantae; phylum Streptophyta; class Magnoliopsida; order Apiales; family Apiaceae; genus Oenanthe; species Oenanthe javanica. The sequence continues at coordinate 33,223 of QRFB01006376.1, read as the reverse complement.
GTCATTACTTTGGGTTTCAGCCTATGAGTGGGAAAGTTAGTGTTCTAATGTTAAAGGACCTAAAAGTTTAAGAAAGCAATGCAAATGATCTGAGAGCAGCTTACTGTCAAATTAAATGTTCAAATGAAGAAATGAAGAAATTAAAGAAGTTTGTTGGTGAAGCNTAAAAGATCAAGAAAGCAATGCAAATGATCTGAGAGCAGCTTACTGTCAAATCAAATGCTCAAGTGAAGAAATGAAGCAATTGAAGAAATTTATTGGTGAAGCTCTGGCAATTGTGGAGGAAAATATGTTGAAGTCATTTTTAAGGAATAATCCAGCTTTTGAGAAGATTAAATAAGAAGTAATTCTTTTTTCCTTATAATTCTTTTATACTGTTCTAGATTAATAGTTTTATTCTTTAGTTTTGACATCATCAAACCTTGATTTATGCTTACATTTTATAAAGCATAAATAGGGGGAGATTGTTAGGAATATATTCATTTGATGATGTACAGAATACTAGAACATGGTCTAGATTAGTTTATCTGCAATAAGTCTATCTAGTATCTGAAATGAATAATCAGAGTCTAGATGGTCAACATTCATGTTACTTGTACTTAGAAGAATTTCTGTAGAAAGTGAAACCAGAGTCTGCATGAAGATCAGAGTCTGGAAGGTGATCAGAGTCTATAGACTATCAGAGTCTATGATCTATCAGAGTCTACATGTGATCAGAGTCTGAAGATCATCAGAGTCTGAAGATTTCAGAGTCTATACAGTTGAGGATAAATTTGGAAGAAGATCACAGGAATGGAAAGTCTTCGAAGATCAAGATAAATATATTGCAGATATGCTATGGGAAAGAAAGAGAATTCTAGAAGGAAACTGTCAACTAATAATTAGGAATTCTATTCCTATTGTAATTTATCTTTCTGTTATTAGTTGATAGGCAGCTCTCTATATAAACTCTATGTAACCTAATTGTAAAGATGTCGAAGCATAATTGTCTAAGTAATAGNAGAGCATAGAGATAGAGAGAGTTGCTGTGATAAACACAGAGAAACTGCTAGGGTTTGTGTACACCCTAGGAGAGTTTTGTATTCACAATTCAATAATACAAAATAGTTATTGTTCATATCTTTCTGTTTGAGTTTTGTTCTTAATTTGATTTTAAATCAGGCAGAAAAGACATACAAGTATTCAACCCCTCCTTCTACTTGTACAACTGGGAAAACAAGTAAAAAAAAAATGGCTGCCACATTTGTAATTGCTAAGACAAATTTCGTGGGCTACTTTGATCCGGCTCATTGCAAAGAGGCTAGATTTAGGCCCTGGATCTGGTTCATGAACGAGCACACCTTGATAAGAACAACAATTTTCCGGGACGCGCCACTGCAAATTGAACCCCTGAGAGCCTTGTACTCTACAGCGAGAAATATTTCGAATGATAGGCTGGTTCAGTTTTTATTTAGAATTGGAGAGACAGAGTATGTAATAGATGAGATTGACGTAAACAGAGTGTTAGGGTTCCCTTCAGAAAATTTTGAGACCCTACCCACAATTGACGATATCACTACCTTTTTACAGTCAATTCACTACCAAGGACAAATTGACTTGGTATAACTGTCTAAATCCTAGCTGGTGGCTGAATGGGATTATTTCTTCGACACCCTAGCCAAGGTGTTTGCCCCTACGATGAAAAGCAACCTCCACAACATATCAACTCTCCTACAAGTTATTGGGTATTCTATGGCTCACAACCGAAGAATAAATTTTGGAAAGTTGATTGTTAGGGATTGTGGTACTATCAATGTAATCAACTAATAATTACTTAGATTAATTAATCATTATCTAAGTAAAACATACTATCATATACATCTTTACAGTATGCTTAAAATGTCACTTGTTATAGGATGAACCAAAAGTCAAGTAGGTGACAGTAAGTATCAATAGTTACTTTCTTGTACAAATGTAATAAATGATCTATGAAGTAGAAGTTCACAAAGTGTTCACGCACAGCATGGATCAAATCATTGATAGTAACATTTTTACAAACTGAAGCTTACGACAGCATATTCAAGCGACAACACCTTTTGGAACAGACGACAGCAACTATTCCATGACAGTAAACTTGGCGGAAATTGAAGAATCGAAGACAACAAGTTTTCTGACAGTAGCTTTGGCGTGGATAGTTGACAGCATGTTTGGCGGGATGTTTGACAGTACCTTTGGACGACAGCATGTTTTAGAAGACTGGAAAGCTTGACAGTAAAGTATGCGGAATCGAAGCTGCTGTCACCAAAGAGAAGCTAAAGGTTGACAGTAACCTTTTAGAGAAGCTGACAGTCTGTTTCAAGAAGCAGACTAGGTAAAGTTCATTCACTGATTGATCTTGACAACTCTACCTAGTCTGTCAAGTCTACTACTGCAACTTGAGATAAAGTAAGCAAAAAGGTGAAGCCTGCTCGTGGAGTCAAGAATGTCAAATGCTCTCAGAGCAACTTTATCTACAAATGGAATGGAAATATTTGAGAAGAAATAGTGGAGTTTCTATTTCAAATATTGTCCAGGAAATAAGAGAAAGTACACTTGTAAGTGAGGTATGTGTTTCAGTATAAATACACATATCTCACAAACACTTTCTAGTAAGTGTGTGTATGCAACTGAGCTTAACATTTTCTCAAGCATAGAAACAGTAGCATTGTTCTTGTTATTGTATCTATTGAAGCTGGAAACATATTCCAGTCAGTTGTAGCAACAAAAATGAATAAAATTAATTTTTGAAGTAAAACATCTGTTTTCTTATGTTTGCTTACAGTTGATTGTATTCTCTTCTTGATATTATTACCTTTTGTTTGTTCTTAACAAAATAAGTAATAAATAATCAAGTTGCATTCAACCCCCCTTCTGCAACACTCATACTGTCTAACAACTGGTATCAGAGCAGCAGGTTATATATACATAACCTGAAAAGATCTAAAAATGAGTGCACAGAAAGTAAGCAGCATAAAAATACCCACTTTTGACAAAGAACACTACAACCTTTGGAAACGAAAGATGATGTTGTTCATAAAAACAGCCAACCCACTTTACCCTGGAATCTTGGAAAATGGTCCCTTCATACGTCAATCATACGTACCTGAAACCACAGTAGATGGTGAAACAATACCAGCCTACTGGGTTCCTAAAAGGTTTCAGAATACACTGATACTGAAAAGGAAAAAGTATCTCTGGATGATTGCATACAATTTACCATCATTGAGGCATTTGACAATGTCATGTACAACAACATTGTCAACTGCACCAGTGCAAAGCAGATATGGGAAACCATTGAGATACTCTGTGAAGGAACAGAAGAGGTGAAGGAAAATCAAAGACAAATTCTGGTGTCTCAGTATGAAGCCTTCATGGCTAAACCAAGTGAAGGGTTGACTGAGATGTTTGAAAGGTTTAACTGGTTGATAAATGACTTGCAGCCGCATGGGAAGTTTTATGACAAAAAGGAGGTAAACATGAAATTCATGTTGACAAGGTTTCTGCCGTAAGAGAAGGAAGAGATTTATCAAAAGTTTCTCTTGAAACTTTATATGGCATACTTAAAACCTATGAGCTAGGGCTACTACAAAAGAGATTCATTCAAGCTGGTCAAAGAGGAAAAATGGCTAACACATCAAATGCTCTAGTTGCTCAGGATCCACAGGTGTTGCAGCTCAAGGAATCTCAGCATCAACAGCAAATCAAGATTGAAGAAATCACAGATGAAGATGAAAGTGTAACTCTGGAACTCAAGGATGGTGAAGAAGATGAGTTCTACATTTTGGAGGAACTGGACAACATGGAAAACAAAACAATGGCCTACATGGCAAGAAAGTTCTCCAACTTGAGATTCATGAAGAACAAAGCTTTCAAACCCAGAGGACAAAGCTCCAGGTTCAGTAAGCCAAATATCTCAAAACCTGGAGGTAGTGGTAAAAGTGGATATAAGACAGGTATGGTGGATAGATCCAAGATAAGATGTTACAACTGTAGTGAAATGGGGCATTTTGCTACAGAATGCAAGAAGCCAAAACAAGTGAAAAGAAATGACAATGATTATGAGGAACTCAAAGCAAAGTATGAAGCCCTGTTGAAAAAGCAACAAGGAAGAGCCTTTTTGGTTGAAGGAAAGTGTTGGGAAGACTCTGATGAAGAAGAAGGAGAAGAGTATGAAAATCTTGCTCTCATGGCAAACTCAGGAGAAGGTCCATCTACTTCATCAAGTCAGGTACCCTTTCTTACTACTGTTGACATGACTACATCTCAGTATAAGAAAACTATTGAAAGTTTAAGTTCTGAAATTTTCAATATTCATACAAGCATGCTAGCTGTAAATGAGGAGATAGTTAAATTGTCTAGTGCTAATGAGTTATTGAAGACTAAAAATCATGAACTAGAACTTAAACAGAATGCTTTTTGAGTCCTTACAACAAGATAATGAGATTCTTAAAAACAAATTGGTTTGTGCTTCCCAGATTGAGGAATTTCTCAGAAAATATATTTCTGAGATTGAACTAAAAATCAAGTCCTACAAAAATTCTTCTGCTCTGTTAAAATCATACCATGATTATAATTTTGAAAATCAAAAGGAAGGTATAGGTTTTAACTATGATAAGAAAAGTGGAAAGAAGCATGCTGTAGAGGAAGAAGTCAAACATACTGTCAAACCATCCATACTAAAGAAAGTTAAGAATCCCTTGTTCAAAAAGGCTGAATTTGATATTGATGAGGAAGCATTAGTAATCAAATAAGAGATAGATGATGAGAACAATGATGCTGTCAGAAAGACTCATAAGGTGAAAGATACTGTCAAAATCCCCAAGATAGTTAGTTTTGACTCTGACAGTAACTTGTGTTTAAAAGATGTTGTCAACACTGACAAGACAGTAAGTTCAAAAGATGCTGTCAAGACTGTAAGATCCAAACTTACTGTCAGGACAACTCCATCTAAACCTACTATCAACACCAGCATGACAGTAACTTCTAAACATACTGTCACAAAGACCAAGAAGAACATAAATGAAAAATTAGGAATTAACAAGAAGAACAATTATGATTATATTCCTAATGCTCCTAGAAAGTTGTGCAACAATTGTGGGTGTTCTAGTCATCTAACTCATGTCTGCAATAAGTTCAAGTCAGATATCAAGAATGCTACCTCTAGTAATGGAAACCTACACAGCATGCCTCTAAAGAACAAACAAGTAACTCACTGTGGTGACTTTGATTGCATTTCATGCAAAATGAATTTGATGAGTATTTGCTTTAACATGCCTTTTGCTAATAATCAAGAATGCTTGCATAAGAATGCTAAAACTGAAAAGGCAAAGACTTCAAGTCCTCCTAAAGTTAGGATGGACAAGCCACCCAAGAACAAAGCTATCAAACCAGTATTCAAAACTGAATGGGTAGCTACAGGAGTCTTGTTAAAAACAAAAGAAAGAATTACAACTGAATCAACTTCAAACTGTGATCTAGCTAAGCAAAATGGACCCAATGAAAGTTGGGTACCAAAAGCAACTTGAAATATTTACTTTGCAGGGAAACAGGAAAAATAAGAGAATCATGTGGATCATTGACAGTGGATGCTCAGGACACATGACAGTTGATAAAGCCCTGCTATCACAGTTCAAGGAAATGGCTAGCCCTTATGTAACCTTTGGTGACAATAGCATTGGTTTCACAATGGGATATGGCATACTAGAAGTTGGAAATTTGAAAATTGAGAAAATTGCTCTAGTGAATGGTTTGAAGCACAATTTATTGAGTGTCACTCAATTTTGTGAAAGAGGTTTCAAGGTTAGTTTTGATCAAGACAGATGCTCCATTGTCAACAAGAAAACAGGAGAAGAAGTTCTTCAAGGAGTAAGGAAAGGAAGCCTCTACATAGCTGACTTGGATTTTGTAAGAAAAGATAAAGTCTACAGTTTTACAGTAAGTCTTCTCCATCTGAAAGCTGGCTGTGGCATAAGAAGCTCTCTCATTTGAACTTCAAAGCAATGAATCATCTAATGAAGAGAGAGTTGGTGAAAGGGCTTCCTCAACTTGAATTCTGTCAAGAAGGATTATGTGAGGATTGCCAGAAAGGGAAGTTAAGGAGAGCTACTCACAAAAGCACTCCTAGTGGTTCAATCAATGAGGCATTTCAACTAATTCACATGGACTTATTTGGTCTTGTGAATGTGCAATCACTGGCCAGAAAGAGATATGCTTTAGTGATGGTTGATGACTTCTCAAGATACACTTGGGTGAGATTTCTAGCATCCAAGGATGAAGCTGCACAAGAAATTATTGATTTTGTAAGGGTTCTTGACAAGAATCCCAAGTACAAAGTGCAGACCTTGAGAAGTGACAATGGTACTGAGTTCAAAAACAGTTTCATGAATGATTTCTGCAAAGACAATGGTATCAATCAACAATTCTCTGCACCCAGGACACCTCAACAAAATGGTGTTGTGGAAAGGAAAAACAGGACTCTTATAGAGGCTGCAAGAACAATGTTGAGTGAAGTAAAACTTCCTACCTATTTCTGGGGTGAAGCAATCAATACAGCCTGTTATACTCAAAACAGGACTGTAGTCAACAAGGCCTATGGAAAGACACCCTATGAATTGCTCACAGGAAGAAAACCAACTATCAACTATTTTCATGTTTTTGGAAGCAAGTGCTACTTCATGAAAGATTCAACTGAGATCAAAGGAAAATTTGACACTAAAGCATTTGAAGGAATCTTCATGGGGTATGGTATTGACAGGGCTGCTTATAGAGTCTACATTATTGATCACAAAACTATGGAGGAGAGTGTAAATGTCACCTTTGATTAAACCAAATTTCCTGGAATTGAAGGTAGTCAAGAAACAGAATCATTAGCCTTTGAGAATCAAGGCTATCTGGGAGAGATTGATGAGGAGTCACTAAGAGTTGATCACACAATTTCTGGTCCAACAGAATGAAGGAACTGCCCAAACAACTGATTTTTCTGGGAATGTTCCTATGAATAGTGGACTTGAAGAAATTGATGCTGTCAACAATACAAGAGGAAAAGATGCTGTCAATCAACAAGGTGTTGAAGATTCTAGTGATTCTCTAAGAGGAACAAAATGGAACAGAGATCACACTAATGACTTAATCATTGGTGATCCAGGAACTGGAGTCAAAACAAGAAGAAATGTTGCCAATGAATGTATGTAATCTTGTTTCCTTTCTTAAACTGAACCTAAAACTCTAGAAGAAGCTATGGCTGATCCAGAATGGATTAAGGCCATGCAAGAAGAGCTTAATCAATTTGACAGAAGCTGTGTTTGGGAATTGGTGCCTAGACCAAGGAACAAATCAATAATATGCACCAAATGGGTTTATAGGAACAAGATGGTTGATTGTGGTACTGTCACAAGAAACAAAGCAAGGCTGGTGGCAAAAGGTTACTGTCAACAGGAAGGGATTGATTATGAAGAAACATTTGCTCATGTTGCCAGGCTTGAAGCAATAAGAATCCTTTTGGCTTTTGATGCATTCAACAACTTCAAGGTTTTTCAAATGGATGTAAAAAGTGATTTTCTTAATGGAGAACTAGAAGAAGAAGTGTATGTTGAACAACCTCCAGGCTTTGAAGATACAAAAATGAAGAACTTTGTGTACAGCCAACTAAAGGCATTGTATGGCTGAAAGCAAGCACCAAGGGCTTGGTATGATACTTTTTCCAAGTTTCTTCTTGATAATAACTTTACAAGAGGGATTGTGGATAAAACTCTTTTCTACAAAAAGCATGGAAATGATATCATTCTAGTTCAAGTATATGTTGATGACATCATCTTTGGTTCAACAAATGAAGATTTATGCAAGAAATTCTATGAGTTGATGCAGAACAAATATGAGATGAGTATGATGGGTGAATTGGTATTCTTTCTTGGACTTCAAGTCTATCAAAAAGAAGATGGAATATTTATTTGCCAAACTAAGTATGTCAAAGATCTTCTGAAAAGATTTGATTTGGAAGACTCATCTCCTGCAAAAACTCCAATCTCAACAGCAACTCAACTTGACAAGGATCCAAAAGGAAAGAAAGTGGACAATAAAATGTATAGAGGAATGATTGGCTCTCTCCTCTATCTAACAGCTAGCAGGCCTGGCATAATGTTTGCTACAGGGTTGTGTGCAAGGTTTCAGTCTGATCCAAGGGAGTCACATTTAATGGCAGTAAAAAGAATTCTTAGATATGTGAAAGGCACTCAAAATATGGGCCTTTGGTATCCTAAGGATTCTAGGTTTGATTTAGTTGGGTATTCAGACTCAGACTATGCAGGGTGCAGAATAGACAGAAAGAGTACAACAGGAAGCTGTCAATTTTTGGGAGAAAGATTGGTCTCATGGTTTAGCAAGAAGCAACATTCAGTATCAAATTCAACTGCAGCTGGTAGTTGTTGTGCTCAGTTACTTTGGATGAGGAACCAGCTATTGGAATATGGATTGACTCTGCAAGGAATTCCTATCTTTTGTGACAACACTAGTGCCATAGCAATTTCTGAGAATCCTGTTCAACATTCCAAAACTAAGCACATTGACATCAGACACCATTTTATTAGAGAGCATGTGGAAGAAGGCACAATCAAGCTAATCTATGTGCCCACAGAGAAGCAACTTGCAGATATTTTCACCAAACCATTGGATGAAAAAACATTCAACAGGCTAGTAAGTGAATTGGGTATGTTAAATTTAACCTGTTAATGTAACTCTGCTTAGTTGATCAAAAATTTAGTTAACTAAATTTCACTGTGAATTAATGGCCTCTAGAGGTGTTTTGATTTCTGTCACAGTGGAAAGACATGATGATATTTAACTGAGAGGTTAACTAATTTATTTTTAAGTAACTTAATTCATATGATGTTAATAAAAAGTACCGTCAAGGTTCTTGACAGTATGTTTTATCCATACTATCATATGGTAGTAAGTTACTGTCAAAATCTGTGAAACTTACTGTCACATGTTGAAGGAGTGTTGACAGTATAGTTCGCGGGATTGGAACTTACTGTCGAATCCTGTGAAACATACTGTCAAAAGATTGAGAATTCTTGACAGCATACTATGCGGGACTGAAACTTACTGTCAGAATCCATTGACAGTATAGTTTTATAAAATTCCCGCATAACATACTGTCAAGCGTTAACAATTAGGGTTATTTATTTATTATACATATTCACTAACCGCAAATGTTACTGTCAAGAGTGTTTGAAATGTCTAGCGCAGGAGTTACTGTCAAGGAATGGAACTAGAAGACAACTGTCACTTTAAATCGATTAAAATTCTTTCTTGACAGTTCCTTTTTCATATCACATATATACAAATAGTTAAAATCTCTCTCACTCTTTACTTTTCTTTAAACTCTCCAAGTTCAAACGTCCTAAAAACCCACTATTTTCTCTGCAACTTCTTCTCTAAACCGTTCTTAAATTCTTAATCTTCAAATTCTTAACCATGTCTGGACCCCAAATCATCTGTTTTCTTGCCCAAACCAACTTCACCACAATGGCTTCTGTTGGTGAAGCTAGTGAAGCCTTCAAACCCTTTGTTGGCTTCATGAACAACTCTTACCTTACCTTTGCTCTAACCGAAAGTCCTCATCTCGAAATACCTCGATTGTCTCAACTCTGGACCTCTACTATATGTGAGGGGGAGCAAAATGCTAGCTCTATCTCCTTTCAAATCAATGGTACCTCTTATACCATTGATTCCTCTCACATAAATGAAGCTCTTCATGTGAAAGAGGCTGAAGGCTTGCTGTTTGAGGAGCCTGCAAATGAAGAACAACTCTCCAAGTTCTTCAAGATGGTTGGGTATGCTGCACCCAAGCTAAACGCAAATGGTGATGATTAGTATCCTTCGGGAGGAATGGACAGGAAGTATTTGAACAAAGAATGGAGTATGATGCTGGACGTTGTCTCAAGGTCTATGTCCAACAAAACAAGTGGCTAGAATGAAGTACCAGCATACATCAGGAGGATTGTGCATTCCATGGTACACAATTACAGAATTGACATTGGAAAGCTCCTCATGCCTGTATTCAAACTGGTGCTTGGCAAGAAAGAAACAAGGAAACCGGTAATTTATTATCCTAGATTCTTTATGCTTATCATTAACCTTGTTGTAGGTATAATTAATTTAGATAGTGTTCAATGCATGGAGTCCCCAACACTAAAGAAAAATACTCATTCTTTGTTAACCAGTAAACCACTTAACACTGAATTGAGTCTGTTTATAACTGATTTCATGATTTCTACTATCAATAGATTAAATTTAAAAATTGTTGGGGACTACCATATATTTTCTTTGAGTGATGAGAATGGTGTTGACCTCTCCATTCCTAACCCACACTCTAAACCTTTTGAAGGAGTCCGGCCTTCTAGAGTCACCAAACACATTAGCCAAGGGTCTGGTTCCTCCCAAAAGGACCAGGCTTCTAAAAGAAGGAAAATCACTCACCTTAGGCTAGAAACCATTCCACAGGTAGGTGGTGAAACTGCACAAGTTGCAGCAAATAAGGCTGGTAGTGTGTCCACAGAACCCACAGAGGGCCCTGGTGAACCTAGGAGAAAGAAGGCAAGGGTATCAACCTCTGTTAGCCAGAGTGTGTCCTCTCAAAAGGGAACATTTCTTAAAAGGGATCAACACTCATCTCTGGATGATTCCTCTCAACAGAAGGCATCTATTGAAATTGGCCAGTCTCCTATGGCATTCTGTAAAGAGTCTGCACACCAGGTTGAACTCACTCAACCTGAGCCCACACTTGTAGATACTCACACAGTAGGGCTAGAAAATGTGGAACACAGTTCATTCAATTATAGTGCATCACACTTTGCCAACATTGAAGATCAAAATGTTGATGCACTATTTTCAACAATTGAATGAAACTGATCATAGCAATCCACAAGAACCTTCTACTCAAAGGGTAGAAGAGATTGCTGTCACAGCCTCTGTAGCTATTAATGACAAAGTTGCTATCAATCCTCCTGACAGTAACTTATCCAAAGATGTTGTCGACTCTCCAAAAGTTGCTGTCAATCCTCATGACAATAACTTTTCAAAAGATGTTGTCCACACTCAGATTTCAGACAGCACTTCTCCAATGGCTGCTTCCTCTCCACAACACAATGATGATGATTCTGCTCTCATCTCTACACTTTTCAAGGTACAATCTAAACTTTCAGTGCAAGGTGTACCTGCTCAGTCCCTTGCACCTAGGTTGAGTGAGGGAGAGAAAAATAAAGAGAGAAAAAGAAAAGAAAGAAGTGAGTCTAAAAGAATGGAGGGGCAGGGAAAATCCCTGGCTGTTAGGTCCCGAAAGTATCGTAGAAGGGGGGTTGAATACGATACTCACTAAATCAAAAAATTCTTTCAAATCTTTTGCGGATATATGATTTAGAGAACGGTCAGTGGGTTCGTGTTCAGGAGTGTTTAGCTGTTTAGGAGACTGGCTTACTAATTTTCTGTGTTTAGGAATGAACAATATAGATCTAGAAAATTAGCAAGTGATTAAATGCGAGACCGGTTTCGGGGAATAGTACTTTCGTATTAATCCTCGAGGGTTTTTCTACACCCAGTTAAATTAATAACTGGCTTCCAAAGAACTGAGTTCTTTGCTTCTACAGAGAGAGATAAAGCTAGATCCCTATTACAATGTTTGACAGTATTTAGTAGTAACTAGAATCAAGCTAACAGTGATTGTTTTACAATAGCCCTAAGGGTTTGTGACATTATTAACCGGCTAGTTTGTAAAACTCCAGTGAAGAAGGTATAGATTTTATCATGGTGACTTCTTGTTCTCCGGCTTCGAATATCTCACTGTCTCTCTCTGTTGTTGGCTGTGTCTCCACCAACCGGATTAAAACAAAATGAATAATTCATTTTATTTAATATAGTGTAGACTTTTCAAATCAATAGAATTGATTTGCTTCACAATTGCTTAAGTCCTGAGTTGCGCCTGTAGAGTGGTTATGGTGTGTAGGCGCCACTTGAAGCTTGTTGCGC
>QRFB01006376.1:4740-20499 GCA_008931105.1 Oenanthe javanica | reverse complement strand
CTAAAGGCATTGTATGGCTGAAAGCAAGCACCAAGGGCTTGGTATGATACTTTTTCCAAGTTTCTTCTTGATAATAACTTTACAAGAGGGATTGTGGATAAAACTCTTTTCTACAAAAAGCATGGAAAGGATATCATTCTAGTTCAAGTATATGTTGATGACATCATCTTTGGTACAACAAATGAAGATTTATGCAAGAAATTCTATGAGTTGATGCAGAACAAATATGAGATGAGTATGATGGGTGAATTGGTATTCTTTCTTGGACTTCAAGTCTATCAAAAAGAAGATGGAATATTTATTTGCCAAACTAAGTATGTCAAAGATCTTCTGAAAAGATTTGATTTGGAAGACTCATCTCCTGCAAAAACTCCAATCTCAACAGCAACTCAACTTGACAAGGATCCAAAAGGAAAGAAAGTGGACAATAAAATGTATAGAGGAATGATTGGCTCTCTCCTCTATCTAACAGCTAGCAGGCCTGGCATAATGTTTGCTACAGGGTTGTGTGCAAGGTTTCAGTCTGATCCAAGGGAGTCACATTTAATGGCAGTAAAAAGAATTCTTAGATATGTGAAAGGCACTCAAAATATGGGCCTTTGGTATCCTAAGGATTCTAGGTTTGATTTAGTTGGGTATTCAGACTCAGACTATGCAGGGTGCAGAATAGACAGAAAGAGTACAACAGGAAGCTGTCAATTTTTGGGAGAAAGATTGGTCTCATGGTTTAGCAAGAAGCAACATTCAGTATCAAATTCAACTGCAGCTGGTAGTTGTTGTGCTCAGTTACTTTGGATGAGGAACCAGCTATTGGAATATGGATTGACTCTGCAAGGAATTCCTATCTTTTGTGACAACACTAGTGCCATAGCAATTTCTGAGAATCCTGTTCAACATTCCAAAACTAAGCACATTGACATCAGACACCATTTTATTAGAGAGCATGTGGAAGAAGGCACAATCAAGCTAATCTATGTGCCCACAGAGAAGCAACTTGCAGATATTTTCACCAAACCATTGGATGAAAAAACATTCAACAGGCTAGTAAGTGAATTGGGTATGTTAAATTTAACCTGTTAATGTAACTCTGCTTAGTTGATCAAAAATTTAGTTAACTAAATTTCACTGTGAATTAATGGCCTCTAGAGGTGTTTTGATTTCTGTCACAGTGGAAAGACATGATGATATTTAACTGAGAGGTTAACTAATTTATTTTTAAGTAACTTAATTCATATGATGTTAATAAAAAGTACCGTCAAGGTTCTTGACAATATGTTTTATCCATACTATCATATGGTAGTAAGTTACTGTCAAAATCTGTGAAACTTACTGTCACATGTTGAAGGAGTGTTGACAGTATAGTTCGCGGGATTGGAACTTACTGTCGAATCCTGTGAAACATACTGTCAAAAGATTGAGAATTCTTGACAGCATACTATGCGGGACTGAAACTTACTGTCAGAATCCATTGACAGTATAGTTTTATAAAATTCCCGCATAACATACTGTCAAGCGTTAACAATTAGGGTTATTTATTTATTATACATATTCACTAACCGCAAATGTTACTGTCAAGAGTGTTTGAAATGTCTAGCGCAGGAGTTACTGTCAAGGAATGGAACTAGAAGACAACTGTCACTTTAAATCGATTAAAATTCTTTCTTGACAGTTCCTTTTTCATATCACATATATACAAATAGTTAAAATCTCTCTCACTCTTTACTTTTCTTTAAACTCTCCAAGTTCAAACGTCCTAAAAACCCACTATTTTCTCTGCAACTTCTTCTCTAAACCGTTCTTAAATTCTTAATCTTCAAATTCTTAACCATGTCTGGACCCCAAATCATCTGTTTTCTTGCCCAAACCAACTTCACCACAATGGCTTCTGTTGGTGAAGCTAGTGAAGCCTTCAAACCCTTTGTTGGCTTCATGAACAACTCTTACCTTACCTTTGCTCTAACCGAAAGTCCTCATCTCGAAATACCTCGATTGTCTCAACTCTGGACCTCTACTATATGTGAGGGGGAGCAAAATGCTAGCTCTATCTCCTTTCAAATCAATGGTACCTCTTATACCATTGATTCCTCTCACATAAATGAAGCTCTTCATGTGAAAGAGGCTGAAGGCTTGCTGTTTGAGGAGCCTGCAAATGAAGAACAACTCTCCAAGTTCTTCAAGATGGTTGGGTATGCTGCACCCAAGCTAAACGCAAATGGTGATGATTAGTATCCTTCGGGAGGAATGGACAGGAAGTATTTGAACAAAGAATGGAGTATGATGCTGGACGTTGTCTCAAGGTCTATGTCCAACAAAACAAGTGGCTAGAATGAAGTACCAGCATACATCAGGAGGATTGTGCATTCCATGGTACACAATTACAGAATTGACATTGGAAAGCTCCTCATGCCTGTATTCAAACTGGTGCTTGGCAAGAAAGAAACAAGGAAACCGGTAATTTATTATCCTAGATTCTTTATGCTTATCATTAACCTTGTTGTAGGTATAATTAATTTAGATAGTGTTCAATGCATGGAGTCCCCAACACTAAAGAAAAATACTCATTCTTTGTTAACCAGTAAACCACTTAACACTGAATTGAGTCTGTTTATAACTGATTTCATGATTTCTACTATCAATAGATTAAATTTAAAAATTGTTGGGGACTACCATATATTTTCTTTGAGTGATGAGAATGGTGTTGACCTCTCCATTCCTAACCCACACTCTAAACCTTTTGAAGGAGTCCGGCCTTCTAGAGTCACCAAACACATTAGCCAAGGGTCTGGTTCCTCCCAAAAGGACCAGGCTTCTAAAAGAAGGAAAATCACTCACCTTAGGCTAGAAACCATTCCACAGGTAGGTGGTGAAACTGCACAAGTTGCAGCAAATAAGGCTGGTAGTGTGTCCACAGAACCCACAGAGGGCCCTGGTGAACCTAGGAGAAAGAAGGCAAGGGTATCAACCTCTGTTAGCCAGAGTGTGTCCTCTCAAAAGGGAACATTTCTTAAAAGGGATCAACACTCATCTCTGGATGATTCCTCTCAACAGAAGGCATCTATTGAAATTGGCCAGTCTCCCATGGCATTCTGTAAAGAGTCTGCACACCAGGTTGAACTCACTCAACCTGAGCCCACACTTGTAGATACTCACACAGTAGGGCTAGAAAATGTGGAACACAGTTCATTCAATTATAGTGCATCACACTTTGCTAACATTGAAGATCAAAATGTTGATGCACTATTTTCAACAATTGAATGAAACTGATCATAGCAATCCACAAGAACCTTCTACTCAAAGGGTAGAAGAGATTGCTGTCACAGCCTCTGTAGCTATTAATGACAAAGTTGCTATCAATCCTCCTGACAGTAACTTATCCAAAGATGTTGTCGACTCTCCAAAAGTTGCTGTCAATCCTCATGACAATAACTTTTCAAAAGATGTTGTCCACACTCAGATTTCAGACAGCACTTCTCCAATGGCTGCTTCCTCTCCACAACACAATGATGATGATTCTGCTCTCATCTCTACACTTTTCAAGGTACAATCTAAACTTTCAGTGCAAGGTGTACCTGCTCAGTCCCTTGCACCTAGGTTGAGTGAGGGAGAGAAAAATAAAGAGAGAAAAAAAAGAGAGAAGTGAGTCTAAAAGAATGGAGGGGCAGGAAAAATCCCTGGCAAAAGGAGAGGGCCTTGAACATGGCCAGAAAATAAAGGAGAGCACCCCATTGTCTAAGGCAATAGGCCTTGAGAGTGTGAGGAGTAATGAGATCACTCACAAAAAACAAGAGAGTGTGAGAACCCGTACAGCCTTCAACTCTTCAAAACAAGCTGCTGAAAGGTTGAAATCCCTTTCTCATAAAGTTTCTAAACTATCAAAGAACCTGGACACAGTTGGTAGGAATCAGGTGAAGCTGGTGAATAAGATGGCCAGTCTGGAACAGACAATGACTGATGGATTCAAAGCCATTTTTGACAAACTTCAGGAGTTTAATTCCACTTTCTCCAACCCTGCAGTTGCTACCTCAACTAAGGGGGAGAAGAGAAAAGAAGCTGAAGTGTTTGTTGATGGGAGTAATAAGGCTGATATTGTAGAGAGTGACAAGGAGGAGAAGAAAACTCAAGCTGCATCTCAGGGGGAGAGTCAACTAGCATTGTTGTCTAGTGTGGCTGCTGAGACTGCTAAAGAGCTTGGTGGTAATAAGGTGGAGAAACTGCAGAAAGTAGAGAGGCCTAAGGAGAAAGGCATTGTGATTAAAGAAGGTGATGCTAAGAAGGATTCAGTGGTCCATGTAGCTGGTAAAGGAAAGGATAAACTATTCAAGGATGATGCTGATGACTTTATTGTTGAAGAAAAAGAAGATTTGAATGATGAAGAAGCATCTCTGCTAATGGTAGATGACAATGAGAATAGTAGAGTGTTTCAAGATGCTAACTTCAATGATAGAATCAATGCACTAAGAAACTCTTCCAACAGAGATGCCAAGAAATTTTCTGAAGCCATGAGAGAGTCAACAACTGGAGCAGCTGTCATGGTCTCTAAGAGCAACAAATGGGTGATCTCTGTTAGGACTGAAGGAGGTCTAAGTTGGTACATCATCATGGGATACTTGTCTAGACAGGAGATTTCAGTAATTGAAGCCATTAAGCTCAAAATCAAAATTGACAAGTCCTGGCTAAATGAAAACCTGAAAAGAATCTAGCAGAAAATGGTGATTGAAAAGCTGCCTGAAGTTATTCACAATCCTCTCTGTATCAAGTTTAGCAGCACAATAGATGGAAAATACAGGTCAATGAATTTGGACAGGGTTAGGTTTTGCAGACCTAGATCAGTAAATGAGGCCTTCAATTACTTTAATCAACTGCCAAGAACTAAAGATAGAAGTGAAGTGTTAAGGGTGTTGGTTGAAGAATTGAGGAGGTTGGAAGAAATGAAATCCAAGAAGGTTGTGAAGAAAAGTCTAGAGAGAAGAGATGTGGATGATAATGATGATGAAAAGCCTGGGTATGGTGAAGGTAGTTCTAGCCAAAACAATAGCAATGGTGAAGGATTATCTGGAACTGGAAA
Organism: Oenanthe javanica; assembly: GCA_008931105.1. Lineage (NCBI taxonomy): Eukaryota > Viridiplantae > Streptophyta > Magnoliopsida > Apiales > Apiaceae > Oenanthe > Oenanthe javanica. Next base: position 15,434 of record QRFB01006376.1, on the reverse strand, counting down.
TAAGGTGGATGAAAATGAGGAGAAGAATGAGATGGAGTATAAGAATGGAGTTGAAGGAAAAATTATGAAAATTTTGATACTTGGTCTTGAAGCTGATAAGCAGGATGCTGGAAGGAGTAATAAGGGTGAACCTACTGTCACAGAACCTACTGTCACGGAACCTGCTGTCACAGAACCTACTGTCATAAAAGATGTTGTCAAACCTTCATTGACAGTAACTTCAGAAGCACTGTCAAAGAAAGTTTCAACTCCTAGAAGGCGCTGGAAGGCAAGAGCTGAAATATCTAAGCATACACCTCATTCTAGCAAAAAGTACAGCAGAAAGTATAGGAAGCCTAGCAGAAAAAGCTGGAAGATGACAAGTGAGGTGCTTCATGAAGAATTTTTGGATGTTAGGAGATCAACCATCAATAATATAGCTGAGTCAAAGGCATAATTAATCTCTAGGGTTATTGTTGAGTGGTCTGAGTTCAACACACTCAAGAAAGTCCATGTTCTCTATTCTACTGGAGAATCTTCAGAGATGGGACGTGACATAAAGGAAGCTGATTATTTCATAGTGAGAAGAATGCTGATAATTATCAAAGATTCAGATGTGAGGACCCAAGTTTTCAGAGGAATATTAATCAGGAAATTTTTGGAGCTCATGAACTCTTTAAAACCACATCCATTTGATTCAAATGAAGTTGAGGAGCCTGAACCAAGAGTCCATCCAGATGGTGTAATGTTTACTAATGAAGACGGAGTGATGGAATTTTGGAGTATGGATTCCTTGCAAGAAAAGAAAGTGGAGTTTCTTGAAAAGTTGGTGAAGCAGTTGGAAGAGCATCCTTATCCTTAGGAAAGGAATGTCATGACAAATGTTCAGAGCATAATTCAAGATAAGAAGAAGAAGGAATTTGAGAAGAAGGTTGAATATGAGAAACTCAACAATGTCTTCTCAGGAATCCTGACAGAATAATTTTCTACAACTCAAGTGGATTAGCTGAAGAAATTACATTTGATCACTTGAAGAAATTAGCTGAGAATGAACCTCATATCATTCAACTCATCAAGAAGCAACTGCTCAACATCACCAACTTTGAAATTTTTGATCTAAAAATTAGAGCTCTGGAAATCTGCAACTCTAAGGAAAAAGAAGAAAAAGAAAAGAGAAGTAAGGCTGAAAGTGAAGTTGAAGCTACCAAGAAAAAGTTGGAGAAAGTAACTAAACAGATAAATGAGGCTAAGATTGATTTGAAGCATGCCAAACTGAATGATCAATTCTCTAGAAGGCCTAACTATGTTTCTCCAGTTCTTTTTGGACCTCTAAGGATCATTGTTGATAGCATTGAAGTGGAGGCTGTAAATTTCAAGGTGCTCAACAATGAAAACCTAAGAAAAATCTTCAGACTGACTACAGGGTCATTCCTAGCATTTGAAAGAGATTTAAACAAGAATGTCTGAGAGATTATTGAATCAAGAGAAGAAGAAGATGAAGCCATAGACAAACTCAGGGTGAAGCAGGTTTTCTCATCTACAAAAGAAAGATTTGTCAAAGACATGTTTGGGATGAAGTATCTATGTATATCTAAAGGACCAACTGAGAACTACTACACCTACAAAGACTTGAAGGATCTTCCCTACAGAATGGTGAAGCTAGTCTTAGATTGTGTTTCTGATCATGCCAAGACAGATGAAGAAAAGAGGGAACTGAAAGCTCTTGAAGGCTTGTATGGAAGAATGACTGCAGACAGGAAGTGAAGATGAAGCTCAAAGTCTAAATTGAAGATTTGCTCAGTCTAGAGGAGCTCAACTTGAGATAGGATTGTACTTGTAATTTCATTTATTTTTGTACAAACACTTCTATTTTCNAAAATTAGAGCTCTGGAAATCTGCAACTCTAAGGAAAAAGAAGAAAAAGAAAAGAGAAGTAAGGCTGAAAGTGAAGTTGAAGCTACCAAGAAAAAGTTGGAGAAAGTAACTAAACAGATAAATGAGGCTAAGATTGATTTGAAGCATGCTAAACTGAATGATCAATTCTCTAGAAGGCCTAACTATGTTTCTCCAGTTCTTTTTGGACCTCTAAGGATCATTGTTGATAGCATTGAAGTGGAGGCTGTAAATTTCAAGGTGCTCAACAATGAAAACCTAAGAAAAATCTTCAGACTGACTACAGGGTCATTCCTAGCATTTGAAAGAGATTTAAACAAGAATGTCTGAGAGATTATTGAATCAAGAGAAGAAGAAGATGAAGCCATAGACAAACTCAGGGTGAAGCAGGTTTTCTCTTCTACAAAAGAAAGATTTGTCAAAGACATGTTTGGGATGAAATATCTATGTATATCTAAAGGACCAACTGAGAACTACTACACCTACAAGGACTGGAAGGATCTTCCCTACAGAATGGTGAAGCTAGTCTTAGATTGTGTTTCTGATCATGCCAAGACAGATGAAGAAAAGAGGGAACTGAAAGCTCTTGAAGGCTTGTATGGAAGAATGACTGCAGACAGGAAGTGAAGATGAAGCTCAAAGTCTAAATTGAAGATTTGCTCAGTCTAGAGGAGCTCAACTTGAGATAGGATTGTACTTGTAATTTCATTTATTTTTGTACAAACACTTCTATTTTCTTTATTAGTTGAGTTAGCATCTGCAATTTTCTTTGAATTTGTCTTTATTTATCATAAAAACAAATTGGGGGAGATTGTTAGGGATTGTGGTACTATCAATGTAATCAACTAATAATTACTTAGATTAATTAATCATTATCTAAGTAAAACATACTGTCATATACATCTTTACAGTATGTTTAAAATGTCACTTGTAATAGGATGAACCAAAAGTCAAGTAGGTGACAGTAAGTATCAATAGTTACTGTCTTGTACAAATGTAATAAATGATCTATGAAGTAGAAGTTCACAAAGTGTTCATGCACAGCATGGATCAAATCATTGACAGTAACATTTTTACAAACTGAAGCTTACGACAGCATATTCAAGTGATAGAACCTTTTGGAACAGACGACAATAACTATTCCATGACAGTAAACTTGGCGGAAATTGAAGAATCGAAGACAGCAAGTTTTCTGACAGTAGCTTTGGCGGGGATAGTTGACAGCATGTTTGGCGGGATGTTTGACAGTACCTTTGGACGACAGCATGTTTTAGAAGACTGGCAAGCTTGACAGTAAAGTATGCGGAATCGAAGCTGCTGTCACCAAAGAGAAGCTAAAGTTTGACAGTAACCTTTTGGTGAAGCTGACAGTCTGTTTCAAGAAGCAGACTAGGTAAAGTTCTTTCACTGATTGATCTTGACAACTCTACCTAGTCTGTCAAGTCTACTACTGCAACTTGAGATAAACTAAGCAAAAAGGTGAAGCTTGCTCGTGGAGTCAAGAATGTCAAATCCTCTCAGATCAACTTTATATACAAATGGAATGAAGATATTTGAGAAGAAATAGTAGAGTTTCTATTTCAAGTATTGTCCAGGAAATAAGAGAAAGTACACTTGTAAATGAGGTATGTGTTTCAGTATAAATACACATATCTCACAAACACTTTCTAGTAAGTGTGTGTATACAACTGAGCTTAACATTTTCTCAAGCATAGAAACAGTAGCACTGTTCTTGTTATTGTATCTATTGAAGCTGGAAACATATTCCAGTCAGTTGTAGCAATAAAAATTAATAAAATTAATTTTTGAAGTAAAACATCTGTTGTCTTGTGCTTGCTTACAGTTGATTGTATTCTCTTCTTGATATTATTACATTTTGTTTGTTGTTAACAAAATAAGTAATAAATAATCAAGTTGCATTCAACCCCCCCTTTCTGCAACACTCATATTTCCTTTAAATATATTTGTGGCAGACTATGATTGTAATTTTACACAACAGGATTTCGGCTATGAACCTGAAATCACACAGGTTCAAACCCAAACTGAAGTAGTACAACAAACAGTTCCTCCTTTTTCAACTTCCTCGAGTAAAGTCAGAAAATGGAAATTACCTGTTAGGAAAGTTAGAGGAAGATTACAGGGTACTACAGTGAGTGAACCCGCAGCTCTGTCTCCACCTACAAAAAGATCGAGAATTGAACCTGAGACAACTACAAACCCATCCTTATCCTCTCAATGGGATATGGACTTTGAAATGGAAATTCAACAGTCTCTAGACTCACTCGATCAACCGGGTGATTTTATTGAAATTCGTCGTCCGGCCGCGGCATCCTGTGAAGAGTCCCGCACACTGCTAGTGATCACACTAGCAGGACCTCCACTTTCAGAAACACACAGTGAGGAGGGGACAGGAAACAAAGAAAATGTCTTTGAATCAAACTGGTCAGATGCCACATTAATAGTGGACCATGACATTTTAGATGCGGTGCAGCGTCAATTGCCTTTACAAGCATTAAGGGGCACCACAGACTCTTACGAGCCACACATTACATTGTCTAAGGTGGTGACCCCGCTGGAACTAACTCCTCATGTTCCTTACGAGGAAGTTCTCTTATCCACTGGTGGATTCGAGAGGCAACCAATCTTTAGAGGGAGATGGGACTCCATTCATGGAGTAGCTACGTCAGTAGCGGAGCCACTTCAAGTTACACTTATTGAGGACACATAGATTAAGTGATTCAAACAAGAGTGCAAGCGAGGTGAGTGCACACACACACAGTGAACTACTTTTAAAAATGGAAGCTCTCCAGACCGAAATGCAGATTGTCCAAGATGAGTTGGTAAAGGTTAAAGCACAAGCAGTAGAGAAGTCTACATCTGCCTCTGTAACACAACAGCTGACAATCGTGCGGCAAGAAGTTAATGATGTCAAATCCTCCATACTTCTGAAAACTCAAGATATCCAGAATGTACAAAGTCTCATTGCTGAGGATATGAAAGAAGTAAGGTCTTTACATGATAGAATTGATGAGGTTGAGAAAAGCTTGACTCTGACAATAATTGAAAATGAAAAGATCTCCACCAAAAGATTCAGCAAGATGGATGATGGAATGACACATTTGAATGAGGGAATGAAGCAGGTCTACGACACCGTGCAGAAACTTATCACATCCTTTGAAGCTTCTAAATCTCAAGAGGATCCCTCAACTAAGGGGGAGAAAGAAAAGAAGAAAGTAGCTGAAGATGAAGGGGCAACTCAAGATAAAGGGAAAGCAAAGTTGTATTCTGAAGAATATTTTCAATCGTTTGATCCAGAACTAGAAGAACAGTATTATGCTCAAGAACAATTCATTGATGATAGTGCTCATGATGAATCATACAATCCTGACTTCTGTAAAGCTGAAGAAGAGACTGCCTTTGATGAAGATTTTTTATTTCCAAAAGAAAAAGAAATTAATCCAGCCTATGAAGAGGCAATGAAGAAACTTAAAGAATACATCCAAGCAGGTCATGCTAAAACAGAGAAATTAAAAGCTTTAGTCATGGAAAGATCAAAGGATGAAAGAGAAGAAAGCCTACAAAAGCAAAATCTCTGGGCCATTGCAGTCAGAGAAAAGAAGAAAGATGTGCAGCTTAAGATAGGAAAGAAATGGGACACAACAAGAGAAATCATGGACAAGCTTCAGAAGGGTCCATTTGAGGACAAGCATCTTAAATCAATCATCGAGCGTCTGGAAAATTCAAATGACGACATTGATAACTTCATGAAAGCACTGAAAGAAGAGGTTGACTATATCACTGTAATAGTGGATCACATTCTTGAAGACTGGCAGATTTTAGTCTACACTCACAGGAATGGTACTTTCAGAATCTCCTTGGAATTTTTCAGACAGAAAAGTTTATCAGTCATCTGGACCCTGTTGAACAAGATCAGAAGAAGTTCAGAATAAAATGAGCTTCTCAGAGAAAGACCTAGAGACTTCTCAAGAGCTGTTAGTCCTCAAATTACATATGATCCTCATGAAGTAAGATTCTACACAAACATGTTTTATCAGATAATGAAGTTAGATGAGGAATCTTTAAAGGGCTATACAGTCAAATATATGATTCAAGTTGAGAAGATGCTCAGGTCTAAAGGGTTCAGGTCCCAAGAAAATTAGGAATTACTGCTTATCCAAGAAAATCCCATCATACATCAGGCAAATCAAGAAGATAGACTCATCTCAGCCATTTGATGTGGAAGAAGAAGCAGTAGATCCTGTTGAACAGGAAGTAATGTTTCAGTTAGCCAAGGCTGAACAGAGGAGGTTGTATGGAGAATCCATTACAACAAAACAATCAGAATCTGAAGAAGTACCGAGGACACCTGTACATAAAAGTTCAAACCTGGAAGAAGGTGAAGTTGATACTACTGAAGACTGAAGAAGTAGATAGGTCAAGATAGAAACTTTGTAATATTTGTTCAGTGCTAGAGGAACATCTATCTTGTATTTATCTTTCAAAAAATTGAATCTGGAAAATTGTTAAATATAATACCAGAACTTTTTATTATTTACAGTTCTTACATGTCGTACTACTTTCTTAGTTGTTAGTTGAGTTATCCTCTAGAAATTTGTATGTTAAATGTTTAACAACAAATAGAGGGAGATTGAAAGGCATATGACTAGGCCTATTTGTAATATTTAGCTGACAACTCAACTCAGATAAGAAACTGTAGTAAATAATAAATACTTAACAGGAATCAAGACGAAGAATGTAAACTAGACACAAAGAATCAACTTGTTTGAAGGATTTTTAATGAGGTTGCTACATAACACCGGAAGAAGTGCATTAATATGTTCATGCATCGGTGAAAAATAAAAAGGTAGTATTTCAGAAAAGTTCAGAAGATTCAGAAGATTCCAAGTGCCTACTATAGAAAGATTCCAGAAAAAGAAATAATGAAGACAAAGCAAGAAGCAAGAACAAAACAGAAGATCAGCTATTAAAGTTAAAAAGGTGAAGAATATTTATTTAGTGTGGCACAAATGAACTAGACAGTACATTTGTGTGTCAACTAAATTAATAAATATTCTTCACCTAGCTCAAGTGATTTTCACAGAAGACAGAAGACTGGAAGACTCAAGTCAAATCAACAAGGATTGTGCAGTGAAGAAACTAAATTAATTCTACTATCAAAAGTTAATTAATAATTTAATTTATTTACTTAAATTAATTCACCTTGTATTAATTTAATTTATAAATTATTTTATTAATAATTTGTGGAATTAATTAAGTTAAAAGAAGATTTATTGTTACAATTTAAGAAAGTCTTGCTGCATTTAATTTAAATGTTTTTCCGAATTATTTCGGAAAGACTTTTTAAAAGTCTTACCGAATCAACTCGATAAGACCTTTTAAAGAAAGTCTTACCGAGATAAAAATGGTAAGACATTTAAAAGTCTTACCGAGTTATCTCGGCAAGACCTTTTTAAAAGGTCTTATTCAACTGTCTCGGTAAGACCTTTTGAAAAGTCTTACCGAGCAGAAAAGGTCTTACAGACCTTTTGAAAAGTCTTACTGAGCTTTTCAAAAGTCTTACCGACCATGAAAAGTCTTGCCCAACAAATAAATAAAGTCTTGTTAGGCTATTTAAAAAGTCTTACCGATTTTTTAAATAAGTTTTATTCAAATGTCTTGCCAGCTTTTTTCTCTATATATATGAGAAGATTGCATTCATTATTTCGTTGTTAGAAAAATAGATCAAATTCAGAAATTTGTTTGCATTGTAATATTCACAGATTTCTGTGCTTGTTTGGAATATAATTATTAAACCTGAACAATTTATGTCAAATTCAGAAATTTGTTTGCATTGTAATATTCAAATTTAAGTCAAAAATTATTTTTTGAAACACTTAATTTTAATCTTATTTAAAGATAAGTACACAAAAAGTGACGATTATTAAAATTCCACAGTTTGACAAAGATCATTATAATTTGTGAAGCATAAAATGCTACTATTCATTGGGATTGCCAATCCCAAGTATGCATTAGTATTGGCCAAAGGTGTTGAACCCCCAATGACAGTTATTCTCGAACACGAGATAAATAGGATCGTAATTCCTCACAAACAGTTTCTGAAAAGTCCAGTAGACTATACAGAAGAAGAAACAGAAGTTGTGTCCCTGGACAACAACCTCAAACTCATATTGATTGAATCCCTAGACTACGTCATGTACAATCACGTGGTCAATTGTAAAAACGCAAAATAGATCTGGGAAACAATAGAGATTATCAACGAGGGGACTCAGGAAGTCAAAGAGAATAGACTGGAAATTCTGACCTCCCAGTACGAGCATTTTAGATCCAACCCTGGTGAGGATATCTCTGAGTTGTTTCAGAGATTGAATAAACTAATAACGAGCTTAACATGAATGGGAAGTACTATCAGAATCAGGACGTAAACAGGAAGTTTTTGCTAACCCTGCCCGAGCATCTAGAACACAGGATCACAGCAATCCGGGAGTCTAGGGACATGAAGGAGGTAACCCTAGAAAGACTCTACGGAGTATTAACGACATATGAATTGGAACAGATCCAGACCAGAGAAATGTATGGCAGAGGTAAGGTTCTGAGTTTCTCCAAAGCATTGATAGTGGAAGCACCAGAGAAGATGGAAGTGAAGGCTGTTGCACCTTCTAACAGTACAATGGAGTATGTGGTTCCAGAATTTGGACATACTTCAGATAAACAAGAAGATGGTGAGTTCTACTCTTTGGAAGAACTAGATCAGCTAGAAGATGAATCTCTAGCTATGGTTGCCAAGAGGTTTGGCAACACGAGATTCAGAAGAAACTCCTCCTATAGAGATAAGCCTAATTTTGGAAGGTTCCAAAAAGGAGGTTCTTTAACAGTTGTATCAAAAGGCGGCAACAAGACCGGCTTAGTTGATAGAAGCAAGTTTCGTTGCTTCAACTGCAATGAACTAGGCCACATTGCAACAGAATGCAAGAAGCCTAAACAAGGGAAAAAGAGATAGACTTATGAAGAGCTCAAGGAGAAGTATGATGCACTCGTGAAAAAGTATCAAGGAAAGTCTTATCTAGCAGAGGGCAAAAGCTGGGATGACTCAGACAATGATGATGAAGAAGAGCTGGGAAATCTTGCTATATGGCTTCATCCGAGGAATCACTGTCTCCCACCCGTCAAAGAGGAATATATGTAAATCTNCCCTGCTATAAGACGTGGTTTAAAGAGCTGGCCCAATCGTCTCCTTTGGATATAACAGCAAATGAATGACTGCAGAATATGGCAAGTTAAATACTGGAAATGTTAATATTGAAAATGTCTCTCTAGTGGAAGGACTTAAACACAATCTACTCAGCATCAGTCAGTTCTGTGATAAAGGATACAAAGTAAACTTTATCAAGAAAAGGTGTTTAATAGCTCATACTAAGGATGACAAACTAGCCTTACGTGGAGTAAGTAAAGGAAACTTGTACATAGCCGATCTCAACTCAGGAACTGAAGATGAAGAAAACTGTTTCTACTCAAAGGCTTCATCGGAAANAGAAGCTCTCACACCTGAATTTCAAAACAATGAACTCTCTAGTCAAGAGGGATTTGGTGAGAGGACTGCCTCCGATGGAATTTACACAAGAAGGATTGTGTGAGGCATGTTAGAAAAGAAAGTCAAAACGAGCAACTCACAAAGGCACAGACACTACGAACATTACTGAACCACTGCAACTGCTACATATGGATTTATTTGGTCTAGTTAATATTATGTCTATGTCAAGGAAATGATATGCCTTAGTGATTGTAGATGACTTCGTAAAGTATACGGGGGTTTTATTCTTGAACTCTAAAGATGAAACTCCATAGTTGGTGATTGATCATGTAAAGATGATTGAGTTAGATTCAAAGTTAGTTGTCCGGGCAATTAGATCAGACAATGGAACAGAATTCAAGAATAAAGTTCTGAATAACTTTTGCTCAGACAAAGGGATAACAAGACAATACTCAGCACCAAGAACTCCACAACAGAATGGAGTTGTAGAAAGGAAGAATCGAACCCTGATTGAAACTACAAGAACAATGTTAAGTGAATCAAGGTTACCTATCTACTTCTGGGCTGAAGCAGTAAACACAACAGGTTATAACCAGAATCGAACTCTAATCAACAAAGATCATATGAAGACTCCCTATGAATTAATGGCTAGCAATAAACCAACACTTAAGTACTTTCATGTATTTGGAGCCAAATGTTATGTGCTGAAAGATGAAGATGCACATCGTGGCAAGTTCGAAGCCAAAGCACATGAAGCTATTTTTGTCGGTTATTCAAGAAGAGCATATAGGGTGTATATAATTGATCAGTACCAAGTTAAAGAAAGTGTCAATGTTACTTTCGATGACACTAAACTCCCAAGTATCCAAACTGAAGATTCTTCTGAGTCATTAAAGTTTGATAATTATCCAGACTCACATTCCGATGACGAAGAAGAACCTGAGGTTGCAGCAGGAAATGATGATGACAATAATGATGGTAATGATCCAGGTAATAGTGGTGAAAACAATGGTAACACTGGAGGTACTACTAATACCAGTGGTGGATCAACAAGTCATCATGGCAGCATCAGGGGGAGATGATGGATCTACTTGTTGGTGTAGGTGCCCTAGAGACAATACAATGTTTCTTTTGATAAACCTTTATGTCATTTGATTATTCAATAAACGTATTTATTATGACTTTAATTACTGCGATATATTTGTTAGCATAATAAATGTCCTTAGAATCATGATACACATTGTATAGTTTAGTACATGACTTGAACTTGAGA
>QRFB01006375.1:0-37757 GCA_008931105.1 Oenanthe javanica | reverse complement strand
GAATTGGAACGCTATAGTCAAAACAGACCTAAGATTATAACTCCCAGAATTATCTTCCCCGTGGGGGCGTGCTCCACCAGGTCTCACTTCAAGGGCAGAAGCCAAATCCAATGTTCTGTTTGCAGTAGACTTATCCTAAAATAGAAAAAGAAACAGATTTGATAAAGCACTAGATCCAACTCTTGTAGGTGAAATTGCTGTGAAGACCTAGTGACGTGAACAATGTGTTTTTAGATTATTTGTTTCCAAGTTATTATTGCCAAATCAGAAACGTCACTAAACTGATTCAGGATCCAATGGTATCACACGGAAACCAGATGGCAGCAGGGGAGCATCATCAGCAAAGGATTCGTCTATAGGCGCAAATACAAGTTGAGCACAGCCTCCCGCTGATTTCTCATCAATTCCACTGCAAAGCTGTTAACAGTAATTTGAAGTAAATAGCCCACACAACTACCATTAAACACTAAAGGTATATTTTACTAATTTAGATTTAAAAAAGTAAACAACCTGCAATAAGTACATATTTCTTGACAAAGTCAGCTCCTCTGGTGCCTGATTTTCAAGACGAACAACCTCCAACAGCTAAATGGAAAAAGATTATACTAGAGTCATTACAAACAGTATGAAGAACAGTTAACACTTAAAACTTAAAACTTAACAGAGAGATGGATGAGTCAGGTTTACCTCTTCATGCTCCACAGAATGGGCAAGAGGCAAAATGACCTGCGTACTAGAGGAGGCACCGGGTCTGGCACAAGGAACAGCGTATGGAGATGCTTTTAGTGATGCAGCAGAGTAAGCATCGATCACATTGTCCGCCCACTCTGAGCGGTGCTCTCTCAGGAAGCGAACGAGCAAAGGAGGGGGAACATCCTACATATTAGACATGGACAGTTGCAATGTACCCAAAAAGTTTACAACCATTTAAAAACACAAACCCAAGGGTTGAACTGTGCAGTACAATTAGAACAGATATTAAGTGGTTTGATTAGAACAAAAACTGATATTTAAGTACCTGAATAAGCATTGATGCTTTTGCACAGAGCACACCGCCAAAAGTTGGGAGCATTGACAATGTGTTATACTGGGAACTAAAAAATTTCCCTGCAGACAAGTTGATGGCAATTGTAACGTCCTCTACGCCATCATTACCCATGGTCGACCAACCATCATCAGCAAATCCATTGACAGCATCATTAAAACCCCTGTGAAGCAATTTCATTAAGTCCAAGATTAAGGAGAAAAGACAATGAATTTTGAAAAAGTCCATCCATAACCACAAGCAAGATGTTAGCAAAATCGCATATAAAATTTCATCGAACTAAGAGCTCATTTTTACCTGCACAATCTTTGACGAAATGCCCTTAAAACAGCAGGCCGGTGACCGCCAGTATACTTAATTTCGCCACTGGTTTCTTGTGCAATCTGTCTTACGTGCCTCAATGACTACAAATGATATTCAGAAATAATGAGCTTGAAGAGAAAAACCAGATTATATAGTAGATTTCATAACCACCACTCGTTATCCTTACCGCCATAGTCATTTTCTGAGCTAGAATCGTGGATGACTCATACAGAGGCCTCAAAACTTCTGGAACGGTCAAAGGCTAGAACACACGACAGTCCACTACATAAGATTCTATACCATGATAAAGAACTAAATTCACGTAAGACTTACTTACATTTAAGTCCATATGATCAACTATGTTAAGTATGGAGCCACCACCATCACAAGGTCTTATCAGATAGCCGCTAGGTAGCATATCGGCTCTCACAAAGCATGCAGTGGGAGGCCTCGAAGGACCACTCATTGAAGAAGTCAGTGACCTTTCACATACCTGCACAGTTCACAAGATATAAACCAGAAAGGGACAAATGATATCAGAATTAAATTATTATAGAAAATTTATGGACCTCAGTTTACAACTGCCTGAAATGATAAAAGCATAGATTAACGATAAACCAACTATCATGTAAAACAACATGTTAGAAATTAGAATTGCTAACGTAATCATGCTCAAAAGCTTACCACAAGGCTACCATCTTCCAAATTTGTAGTGTATCTTAATGTCCAAAAATCTCGAGCTGAAGCCAGTGTCGTAGGTGCATAAGTCTGAGAAGAAAACAATTAAATAACTACAAGTGTGTGTTTACAAACACAATATGCTGAAATTTAATTGCTCAAACTGACCATCAGTCAGCTTATAAATGAAATGAACCTGCATGTATATGAGTTCTACTGTTCCTCCGTTTCCACTTGGAAATACACTTGATACATCTAGGCAACGGCAGTCATGGAACCAAGATATACGATCTTTAAGGATATCAGCAACCTGAAAAAAGATTAGTATTTGGAGACNTATCTTAATGTCCAAAAATCTCGAGCTGAAGCCAGTGTCGTAGGTGCATAAGTCTGAGAAGAAAACAATTAAATAACTACAAGTGTGTGTTTACAAACACAATATGCTGAAATTTAATTGCTCAAACTGACCATCAGTCAGCTTATAAATGAAATGAACCTGCATGTATATGAGTTCTACTGTTCCTCCGTTTCCACTTGGAAATACACTTGATACATCTAGGAAACGGCAGTCATGGAACCAAGATATACGATCTTTAAGGATATCAGCAACCTGAAAAAAGATTAGTATTTGGAGACGGGAAATTAGAAAACCATAACATAGAAAACTTGATTAAATAAAAATATACCTAATGATATGGAGATATCAGTCATATACAAGAAATTCTAATACATCTAAGGATATGGATATATCAGCTAAATATATAAGAGATTCTAACTATCCACCTTTCTGGGTTCAAGACCCACAAGACCACAGGCTCGAGCTGCTATTCCCCTACAGTTGCGGGAAATGGCAACACTGCCAATAGAATCCGGACCAGGCTACAGAAGATAACAAACAAAAACACACNATCCACCTTTCTGGGTTCAAGACCCACAAGACCGCAGGCTCGAGCTGCTATTCCCCTACAGTTGCGGGAAATGGCAACACTGCCAATAGAATCCGGACCAGGCTACAGAAGATAACGAACAAAAACACATGTGAGAAGATCTTTATTTAGCCTGAGATATTAATATCTTTATTGATAATATAAATTTGCCTATGTATACATGTGTGTAAGCTATACATTATAAAATGGGTACCTTCATTCCAACTATCTGTACCCAATTGACAGCAGTCCCAATAGCTTTTTGGAGGAACTCTGCCAGGGTCTCCTCAGCTATTGCGAGAAGACTAGAACAGAATCCAAGTCAACAGTTATATTCAAAGAAATAATTTAAAACATTAACTAGATTTGAGAAGCGGAGTTGCAATTACCCAGTTGGGCTGTTAGCATCTCTGTGCGGATGCTGAGATGTTGAGGTTTGCTGTTGTTGCTGAGAGATCACGACCATAGATCCACAGCCAGTGTCTGTGGTCGTTGGTGATGCCTATAACAATTCATATACATAGTTACCANGAACTCTGCCAGGGTCTCCTCAGCTATTGCGAGAAGACTAGAACAGAATCCAAGTCAACAGTTAAATTCAAAGAAATAATTTAAAACATTAACTAGATTTGAGAAGTGGAGTTGCAATTACCCAGTTGGGCTATTAGCATCTCTGTGCGGATGCTGAGATGTTGATGTTTGCTGTTGTTGCTGAGAGATCACGACCATAGATCCACAGCCAGTGTCTGTGGTCGTTGGTGATGCCTATAACAATTCATATACATAGTTACCGGTTAGCTCGAAATAGGAACAAAGCACAATCATTTAGCTAAGAAGTTACAATATAACAAAAATATTTAATGTACTGAAAAACAGGTCAAGATAAAAAGAATAGTAGAGTAAACGAAACAAAACTTACAGTATGCAGTTGGGTACGCATGCATCCATTATCATAAACTAGGTGAGAGACCTGCTTCTGCAGGCGGTCATTTTCTTCCATCAACAGCTTGTTCATGGCACTCAGCTTCCCATTCACAGTCTGGAGACTAGATGCTTCCTTCCGTTGCTTTTCACGGCATCTAATTATAATATAAAATAATTAACACATTTATTCCGTCTTCATAGGAACTAAATGGCTGACACTTCATTTATTTTACTTTAACCAAAACATTGTGGACGAAAATTTTTGAAATCTATGTAAGATGATCACAACTTAAGTCCATAGTCTCAAGAATGATGCCCACCTCAAACCTGCAAATTGCTTACTGTATAGGGGGGAAATTAAGCAAATCTAATTGATGAATCATAAAAAACCCGATGCCCTAACCAAAACATGGAGCAATTGGTGGCCTATGAACCATATAAATAAGGCACCATTCTCCAAGAGGGAATTTATATGGTAACGTATAATTAGAATATCAGATANCCTCAAACCTGCAAATTGCTTACTGTATAGGGGGGAAATTAAGCAAATCTAATTGATGAATCATAAAAAACCCGGTGCCCTAACCAAAACATAGAGCAATTGGTGGCCTATGAACCATATAAATAAGGCACCATTCTCCAAGACTCTACATAAAAGGGAATTTATATGGTAACATATAATTAGAATATCAGATGAGAAAATTAAAACCACTCTGGATAGCTTTTATTAATTGAATACCAAAATCACTTTAAAATACTATCATCCTCCAACTAAATAAATTCAGAGTAACATACCAAAAGAGGGGTTAACTAATGTCATGAATAATACAGTAAAGAATAACATTTAGCAAAAAAAAAGAGGAAATAAAGAGAAACAATTAAAATGCATGCAAGACCCTTTGTCCCTATTACATGATAACACTGATCAAATATCCAATATCATGATACATGTGAACCAAAATAGCCAGATCAAACCCACTATATTAAGCAAACTTTATTCATTTAGCTTTTATCATTAGTGTCTAACACAAAATAGCAAACCATTTTTCCTTGTGCACTTCTAAAAAACCCTTTCTAATTCATGTAACAAGTTCAAAAAGACATAGCAAAAAAAACAAGTTCAAAAAGCATCAATCTTGATAGAACAAAACAAAAAAACTAGCCATTTCAGGTAAATGACCAACACCAAAAGATTCATCTTTTTATCAAATTAATAATAATTAATAAAAACAAAATGAAACACACACACACACATTTTACCCTTGTGACATCTTATTCAACACTTTCAGTTCATGTAACAAGTTAAAAGAAACATCAATCTAAGTAAATGACCAACACTAAGTTCTTTTCAAGATTCAATCAAGTAACAAATAACATAATAATGAATTGGAACACAACAAGAAATCTACATACTACCCATACAGTAAATACAGACACACTAATTGAAAGAAAGCAATTAACCTGCGGTTCTGAAACCAAACTTTGATCTGTTTAGTTTCAATATTAGAGAGAATAGGAATGTCTCTAATAAGCTGTTGCCTTCTTGAAGAACTTGGCTTTGGACACTCAGCATAAACCCTCTCCAAAGCCTCCACTTGCTCAGCTGTATATCTAACATACTTACTACAATCCATTTGTGACTCACCCATTCAGCTAAACAAACTATCAAACACAAGATATGCAAGAAAGCCCAAGAAAACCCAAGAAAATAAAAGCTGGTGAAGTGACGGGCTTTTATAGGATTTCAAGAAATGGGGTCTTTTAATTTTGGTTCTTTAAAAATGGGTTGGTTTTAGAATGTACAGGAAGGCACTCTCTCGTGTACAAGAGAGCCAGCTTCCTCTATCAATCATCAAGAAAAGTGTGCATATTTTTTTAATATTCGAGTTGGGTTTTTAGATGAATTCAAGTTTGTGAAAGAAAAATTGTAAGTATCCCCAGGTTATATAAGCGCTTGTATAAAGGTCTTCCTCTTGTTTATCTCAAGAAGAGAGAGAAAGTAAGTAATGGTAATAAGTACCAACAACCCACATAAATAAATAAATAAAGGGAAAGGTTAATTATGGTCTTAGTGCCTTGTTTGCCTTTGTTTTTATCTTCATGTAACCTTTAAATATTAATTTTAACATTTCAAAAAAAAAGTTATAAATTCTAATGAATTTGAATTATTTGATTAATTTTTAAATAAATATTTTTAAGAAAAATGAGTTGAATATCCAAGTTAATATATAAAATTTATTAGTCAAATTAAAAACTTATGTCTTGAAAAATGGAAGAATATAGTTATTTTTTTATCTTTTTCGGATTTGTAATTCGAGTTGGGTAAATTCTTTTAATAATTTACCCGTTATAATATATATTTTGGAGTTGTCTAGGCCAAGGGGGTGGAGAGCATCCAAACATGTTTATCCCGTTTGTATATTACGAAATCATTTCACTTTAATAATATCAATTTGCTATTTATAAAAATGATAGCATTATTTTGTTTTGGCAACTAACTGTAAAGCAAGAGATGGCACAAAATAATGTGTCATGCTTTTGGCTCAGATATACTCGTTAATAGATAGAGATAAGAGGGTATGTAAGTATGTTTGTAGTACAACGGAGCAGTGATGGTACCAGAACAGTACTCCCAAGTCATTTGCAACCAAACAATACAATGGTCAAAGCCCAGAGGCCGATTGACACTGTGTACAAGACTATGATGCATGATTTGAAAATTCTTCTATTTTTTAATTCAGTTAATTGTTACTCCGTATAAATTTTTCTCAAATATTAATTTTTATATTTCATTATTAGACATATAATAATATGTTGATATAACATGCATATATCGTGAACAGGGCCGGTTCAAGAAAGTTATATATATATATAATTATTGGGGGTTAGGCGAAAGTTAAAAAAGAGGTCTAAAATTTCAAATTTTATATCATTAAAAAGAGGCTTTATGTTATATATTATATCATTAAACAAAATTTATATAATATTAAAATATTATAAAATAAAGTTATTTTAAAATTTACTTTTACATAAATAGATTATAATTAAACAATTGAATAGATTTAATTATAGAGAATAACAAAAGCCTTCTTTTCAGATGACATTTCTTCAAGATGTTCTCATTTTAGGTTTTTTTAAAAGAATAATATCATTTAAAAAAATGATTCGTTTGAAAATTATTAGGTTACAAATCCAAGTAAGAAATCATGAAATGTGCACACAGAATAAAATACAATTAATATCAATCTTTAATTTAAATATTATTTGTAGTACTTTTAACCGTTTATAAAATTCAAATATTATCTTAAAATCTCTTAAAAAAGTTTAATATTTTTAAATTAAAAATAATATGAGACATGCATATTGTATATAATTACATATACAACACACATTATATATTTTGAACTTTTACAAATTTGAGAATTTTAGGCGATTGTCTAACTCGCCTAATGGGAGAATCGGCCCTATCATGAATATAATATTAATTAAATAAAATAATATTATATTATTAACATATATATATCATTATTATTCCAATTAATCTTACTAACTAATTCTGTCAAAAAAAAATCTTACTAACTAATCATTGGTCATTTGATTAATTCTTGGTTCGTATTTTAAAACGGATTAAATCCAATACGAACAAGATGTCTTAGTATTTACCAGATATAGTATAATTTTAACATTCAAGTACTCCATCATGGCATTTACATCGAGGTTGTTTTGAGACATGAATTTTATTTAAAATTTTAGATTATGGGTTTAATTAAATCACATGCTTGGATAATTAAAAATTTTAAATTTTATTTAAATGTTAGTATAAATTTTAAAATTTAAAATGACAAAGTCATCCTTTAAAATGAAATAACGTATTTCGATTATGTCAATTAAATTTATATATTGATGCACGTAAATATTTTTCGCTTTACACGTTACAACTGACGAAGAGCATTTGTCAACTAATTTGTACTTGCATCCTTGGAAATAAAGGCACTAAAGTTTGGTTCATTGGGTTCTTGATGGGCCAAACGCTGTCTTGTAATTTATGATTCGTTTTGGGTAAGCCCGATATGAATTATTTTCTTTCTAAGCCCAATGATTAACAGTTAATGGTATCACCTCACTATCCTGTGCTCATAAACTCACGGGCCATTTGTTTTCATCTTATTATGACCGAATGAGACCAATCTGAACGCTTCTTCCATTAAGACATTAAGATTATTTGTTTAAAATTTTAATATATCTTAACAGTATCATTAAGAAAGAAAATCTTTCGTGAATGGTTCAGTAATACATGTGGCCCTTGTATTGTACATTAATACTCACTATTCATATATGTATTCTTTCACAGTTTTATTATTATATTAATTATATATAGAATCTAAATATTTATATAATAATATAATGTACTCGTTAAAATTATACACATTTACACAATTATTATTATTATTATATTCAGATTTTTGCATGTATTTAAGAATTTTTGTAATATATGATAATTACAAATAATTATCAAAAACATTTCGTTAACGTTGAACTTATGCAATTAAATTGGGTAGGATTACTATTTTCTTATAAATTAAAGATATCTTAACTATCATTAATATATAGACATGATTACAATAAAAATTATACATTTGAATAGCTTTGATAAATAATAATTATAATATAAATTCAAAAATGATACTTTAATTATTTTTACAAATTATTTGTGAAATGTTGTTCTTTATTCTATAAGGTGAAGTTGGTAAATACAACCATTCATCACTCATAATTTTTTTTACCAAATAATCCTAATCATTATTTATTCAGATTATTATTCATTCAGATATATTAATCATTGAGAAATAATGATTCATATTTAACAAATGACCCCTCGGTCTCCTCCACTATAAAAAAGAGGGAAAATAAAAAAAATTATGATAATTTCCTACAGGGCATTTGATTTTTTTAAAGATCAAAAAATAATCCTAAAACTTTCTTCTCACTTTAAAATAACAAATTTGATGACAAATATTACAAAATGTTATGATTTGTAATACTGTAGGATCTAGCTTGCTATATGAAATGTAGTAGAATCTTTTCATCGACCAGGAGGTGCAGGAGTAAGTGTCGAACGTTGGACAACACAGGAGGCGAAGATGTTATGTTTGGCGGTGGCATAGATGGAAATATTGCAGGAGTTGGAGATTGAGAATGCGGTGGTGGAATGGTTTATCAGATCAAAATTGTTAGCACAAATGTTTAAGATTGTAGCATTGTTTGTATTTTTCTACTTTACACAGCATCTGTGCGACTTTAGTTTTGCTTCATCAATTGGGACCAGGTGTCATTTAAAAAGCATTACAGATTAATATAGTAAGAGATTTGCCTCTAATATTCTTAATTTTATGATCAAAACATTCACAGTCGACCAATTCTTACTTACAGAATTAGTGTGCGTTCAAATAATTAATCAAATGGTTTGATATTTACCGTACAATAATAGCAAAAAAAGGCAATCATCCATATGCACAAATTGTCGGTCTAGCAAAGTTTGTGTACCCTCCCTACGTATATAATTTGCGTATCGATTGTACACAATCACANGTATCGATTGTACACAATCACGGGTCTAAAACCCCAGTTGCCCAGTACGTTTTTTTACTGAGAAGAGTTTTTAGTATTTAGTAAATATGAATGTTGCTTTCTTGGTTGATCAAGTCAATAACACGAGTGTCCAAAAGTCTAGCAGACCAGCATATACTACTATGATTTCGTTCTCACCAGAAGACACGAATTAAATAGTCTGTTCGGATCGGGACACAGGGTTAATCCAGAATTATGACATTATAAAAGTCATGATTCCCCTCTTCCTAGAAATTAAATGAACTACTTGATTTATCACACGGGGACTCAATAAGTGAAGGAAATTTCCCACTTGTCTGCAACTTCATAGTGTATATAAGATTGCATGTATATAATGGTACTCCCGTATTAAGCTTGGTCTGCATTAGCTCAAGGATTTTAAGTATAAAGAAAAAAGAGATAGCAAAAGCTTTCCATACTTCGCGCTCCACGTTTATTCTTGCTCTTATATTTGTTGTCTTAGCAGGGTTGAAAGAAGGTTTTGTTCAAGGGCAGAGTGGGCGTGCTCCACTGGAAGAAGGTAAACAAAATTTATAAAATAATGTTCTGGAGACACCGAGGCTGAGTCACGGTTACTTATCTTTCTTTCTTGATAATTTAAAAGTGTGATCGCTTCTACTTTATTGTATTAACTTGTTTAAAGCTCAATCAATTGGCTTGTTCTGTTTCCTGCATTAATGATTAGTAAGTTAATTGGTGCTCGTTTGTTGAAACATAAAAGTTTTAATTTTACAGTGAATGCACTACGTGAAATAGCTAAACAACTGGGGAAAAAGGACTGGAATTTCAGTGTTGTGATGAAAAAGATCCATACTTCTCAAACTGAAACACTCCAAAAATTAAAGAAACCCCCCTTTATAAATACAACAATTCTGTCCTCTGCAATTGCTCCTACGGTGGAATATGTCATGTGGAAAGCATGTTTGTACTTGACTAAAGTTTTATATCTATATCTAAAATAATTATTATATCAGTAAATATGCTTACTAAAATTAACAGTGTAAAGATATAATTTATTCCAGATCTTTCACAGTGAATCGTTTATCGGGACCAATTCCAGATTATTTGGGAAATATTTCCACTCTCATATATCTGTATGCTTTCTTCTCCCTCAAATACACATGCATACAGACATTCATATTCAATTCAAATATATAATTGGGAAAAAATGCTTTCAGGAGCCTTGAACACAACCTGTTTAACGGAAGTGTGCCTGCTGGGCTTGGGAAACTAATAAATTTGCAAAACCTGTCAGCCCTTCTCCATATCTCTTTTAGTTATCACTATGTATATTTTCACATTCGAATGCATTTATAATTGAATAACCGGACTTTCTTCTTATTGTGGTTTGTTGAAGCATTATTCTTGTTAACAATCTTACCGGACAGTTGCCACTCGAGCTTAATAACCTAATTAACTTGCAAGAAATATAAGTGTAACAGCTGCTTGGTGTGCCATATTCTGATATATAGGTACACATTATTTTTATGTCCCTTTTTTACAAATAAGTTACTATTTGTGTGGACAATGCAAGAGACTAAGCAGCAACAACTTTACTGGAAAATTACCTGATTTTCATAGTTGGAAACAACTTGAGAAATTGTAAGGTTTTATTTTCGACAATTTAAACTTTCATAATTATTTAATCAGAGTTTTTGTTATAATCAATCATGTGGCACTTGGAGTGAAATCTAAATGCATTTGATATATGCGATAACAGAGAGATTCAAGCTAGTGGTTTTGAGGGACCATACCTTCTAGCATTTCTAATTTGAGCAATTTAACTGAGTTGTAAGTAGCTACATCTACAGTATTCTTTATTTCTTTAGTTGCTGTTTGGGACATCCTTGGGCTCTCCAATCAATCTAGTGTACTTTTGCCTCTATGCAGATTAATCAGCAATTTAAATGGAGGGGCATCAGTATTCCCACAGCTAGAAAACATGACAAAATTAAAGAGTTTGTGAGTCATGTATACTAAGATGTGATATACTTATATAACATCAGCATTTCCATGCTTCAGAAAACTGATTAGTACTCTTTGATGTCTTGCAGAATGTTGAGGAGCTGTAACATATCTGGGGAAATACCTATATATCTTTCACAACTGTCAAAACTGCAGAAATTGTAATACTACACACTTACATACAGTTTTCCCCCTTTCCTATACACAACTTACAATTATAAATTTCTTCAAGTCTTTCTTTAAAGCATCAGTGTTTTGTTTTATTACAGAGACTTAAGCTTTAACAATTTGGCAGGAGAGATACACAGCGACTTGAATGGCTTACAATCTCTTGCAACACTGTAAGAAATCAAATTTCACTAAAAGAGGAAGCATTATAAACCTATAATATAAGCAAAAGGAATGAGTTTTAATTTCGAATTAACCCACGGTTTGCATGAAAATAACATGCAGTGGCAACCATTAAGTACCAAACTATGAATACCAGACAAACATAATATGGTCATATGTGGCAGACATAATCAAAAGAGTTATATGTACTTGGTAGAATTCGAGTTGAAGTGAATAATTTTACTACAAAATGGTGATGCCATGCATGGATTTATCTCCGTATAGTATTTTTTTTGACAATGTTACATATGCATGCTTAGTTTCCATTCATGCTACTCAGGTATCTTACTAATAATTCTCTTACTGGAAAGATTCCGGAGTGGATTATAAACAGGGATGCCAAAGAGTAGGCTTTCATACACTCTAGCATGCTGTTCCTTAATTTTTAACTGCTTTTAATTTAGTGGATTGTGTCATGTTCATACATACTTATGATGTTCTAGTATATATGTGACATAAAGTGAATAACAATTCCTTGTAAGATCAAGCAGAAAAGGGTTCACTTAACTTTGGTGCAGAAGATTCTGGTTCAGAATGGGATAGATATGATAAATAGATGTTGCCTGTAACAATATCTTTTATATGATGAGCTGTTGCTAGAGGGACCACAAGTACATTAGTGTACACTTATATCAAGTTTAGGAACGTATTTAAATATTTTCTGCAAATTACAGGATAATAATTTTTTGATGAAACTTTTTCTTTTCAAGTAATTATTGTTTTATGCTAAACAGTATGTTAAATTTGCAAACTCAGAATCAGGCGATGTATGTCAAAAAGGATGTCTCATAGGAGATTTACCTTAGTATGCTTTCAGAGTTTAGGCTGGGGGTATTGATTAATATCATTGGAATTCCTAGAAATTTTAGGTGAACTGTAGGCTAGAATGCTGGATTGCGAGAAGTTTGGATTTTGAACATCTTATACCCTTGCTTGTTCTCGGAAATGAATTTTAGTCGCTATAAGCTTGGTGGTGTTTATATTAAATTACATGAGCTCAAAGTGAGAGAAAGCATTAGTAGATCGATGCGATACGAGATGCACAATTAAGTGCTGGATTTTGATTATAGTCCGCATGACGATAATGCAATGTATTTGAGTAATGTTAGAATGCAACATATAGTATTTCTTACCACATACAGTAGCTTTATCTGCTGCATCACGTTTGGTTATTATTATAATAATAAGCATTACTTTCTTACATTAGTCTCCACCAAATAGTAAAACATCTGATGGAATGCAGATCTTGCAGTTTACTTTTTACATCATCAATGCGAAAGTCAATTGCATTAAGCTCGTAAAGTAAAGACTTTGTAAACAAGAGCTGTTCAAGATAGTTCAGATGTCTCATCAGCCAATTTAAATTGAAACCCCATCTCTGCAGGTCGGTGAAAAGATCCCTGTACTCTGTGAGCATCTCAGCGTCGATCCCAGTCTTGGAGGTTTTGGTAAAGGCATTCACTGAGGAGCACAACATGTTCAGCTTCATTGTCCAGATTTTCTTGGCTCAAAGGTTTCTGGGTGCCTTTTCATAATCAGATCAAGCAGGCATACAAACTCTGAGTTAATTTCATGACCCCTCCATAACACCAAATGACTATTATTCCAAGAAGAGCTTGCCTGATCATTCCTTGGCCCTGCAACTGGAGCTCCAATCTGTTGGACCTTTTCAGGATCTACTACAGGATTATCTACCAGGCACTCTTTTGGCACCCTCAAGTCAATAACATCATCATACATGTGCTTATGTGAGTATTGAGAATTAATTAGCTCCTTGGTTGGAGTTGCCAAGGGTTCGTCTTGCACTACAATTTGCGCTATTACAGAAACAAAGGTCTTCATTTTAGGATTAACATCTTCCTGTAACATACAAAACCAAATTCAAAACCCAGGTTTAATTACCAACATGAAATTCAAATCCTGTGGGAAATAATTTCCAACTCTAAGCTTCCTCCTTAAAGGGAGTTCATCTTCAACATATATGTATATAAATCAACTATATTGCAATAATGATAATGAACAAGTACCCAAAGTAAGAGCAACCATTTGATACACCCACTTCCCCACCACAAAATACTAAAAATTTAAAGTTATCACATATAGTTCTGCAGAAAAAAATGCTACATACAATGTAGGTTTCTATAAGCACATGACTGATAATTACAGACCAAGTTATCAAGGAGAGGAGTAGATCATTATATACCTGAGACAATGTTTTGACAATGGTGGCACCAGGAGAGCCACTTATTAAGTACTTTCTTACAGAACAAGATATACTTGATTCCTCACTTCCTGGTGGTAGCTTCAAATACTTCAAGTTATTGAATGGAGAATGCATATCTACAAGAACGTCTGAGATTTCAGATAGTGCCTAGAAAAATTCGCAAAATATTTGATTCAAACACAAAACATTTGTCAAGTTAAATGCAATATAAGTGACTTTTAAATGTTTAAGGAAAAATTTTAGGCTAAAGAGAAGAATATCACTCCATGATGAGATACAGATACTAATTACCTTGTGATAAGGGAAACAATAATTTGATTAATTTTGCCGAGGAATACTAGAAAACACAGTACCTGAAGAGTCACCAAGTCGAGAGTAAGAATCTTGGCGCTGCTCAGTTGCGAGAGCATAATTCTAAACAGGTCAAGATGTCGTTTCAACACCCAAGACGGTGTTGGGTTTTCACTGTACTTGTACATGGTCGAATCCCAAAATTTGATATTTACATTCTCCAACACAGAACCTTCAAATGTTGTCGGAAAGAAACCAATAGCACTGAAATTGCATAGTTTCGGTGCCAACACCACAATTTTTGCCACAGATGCATTAGCTGAATTCAAGGGGGCCCTGGTTTTCAGGTTGAGTAATTGAGAATTTGATATAACACAAGATCCTATATTTTTTTCACCAAAATCAATGACAAGATCCTGCAGACTGACAAGTACAGGAAAGTGCTCAGTCATATTCCCCGGAAAGGCCACACCAATAAGTTGTAGATTTAACAAAGCTGGCAAATTCCATACTTTCCGGGGCAAAGAGCACCAAAGCAGACAGAGTGTTGTTAAACTAGGAAAACTGAAAAACTCAGGCAACCCACAGTGACTAAGTGCCAGAGTTGTCAAGGCAGTCAAGCAAGATTGCGGAAACTTGCGAATAGTATTAACAGAATCGTTGTTGCACCCAAAAAGAGAGTTTTCAAGTTAGGCAAAGTCCAACAACGCGATTCCATCACCTTTTCAGATTCAAATTTCATGGAAACCTTAAGAACTTTTAGCAAATCAGAATTAAACATAAACAATGCACAATAATTACTTGATTGAACATTCAAATGCTCAACATTACACGAAATCGCATGCCTAACGTACTTGTTTATTAAACGTAAGTCCAGGAGTTGTACACATGCATCCGGATAGAGTATCCTGGATTGTGTGTTTCGACGAAAGAAAGCATAGTTGAGAAACTTGGAACGGGCTGATTTCTTACGATGATCATTATCATTGATAGTAAGAAACGGGAGAGTTGTCCATACAACTTTCCATCGTTTTGAAACAACGCTGGTCTGAACTGCCAAGTGAAAGTCCATCAACGACATTATCTGATGAATCAGATCATCTGATAACTTGCTGATTCGATCTCGCCTTGTTCATCATCATCATCATCATCATCATCTGCATATCCATGTTATTATGATTTTGTGTTCGGTCTCAGTAACTAACTGCTGCTTTCTCTTCCCGTCCATCTCTAAAAATCATGACTTAGCTTTCTATGGTTCCGCCTAATATTTGTAAATTTATTATTTTCTTATACGATCATTTTTATTAATTCAAAAAGTAGTAAAATTTATCAAAATATAATTATATGCATATTCGCATCACATATTTTTATATAACTTTTGCCTCATAATTTATAATATTCTTCATAATTAATACAGTCATATATCTTTGTTTTATAGATTTTTTTCTTTTCTTTTTATTGATTCTTTTTGCACTTTGAAAATATGTAACTCTATTTTACTTTTTCTTTCTTATACTCTCCTAAAAAAATCTCATATAATTTTATATTGAATTTGGAAAGAGAAAAGAGATTCACCACTTAAAAATTAGAATAAATCACAAAAATAAAAATAAAATCTTAAATACAATTGATCATCTTTAAATATTTTAAGAACATATAAACATACTTAGAATAATTAAATTATCAATTATCGTAGTTTATAATTGTATTTTATTTTTCAATCTACTTATGTAATTTGAGAAAAGAGTATCTAAATATCATAATAGAAAACTTAGCGCGCCTCAAATTTATAATATTTAAACATTAAATTAAAAATCCAATTGTACTATGTAAATATCTAATAAAAATTAAAAAGTAGGCAAATTTTCAAATGATTTTGTGATTTGGATCAATCATTTTCTTAACAAAAAATAAACATCTAGATTTCAAGCGCACACACATACATGCATTTTTTTCATACACATTTAAAATTTATATACATTTTAAATTTAGAAATATAATATATATAAGTCTTTAAAAAAAAAAACTAGCGGATTATTCGTTAATTGCATATATTTAAAATTTTAATATTTGTATTAAAGTATTATATATATGCATGATTTCTATGCGCTTACATGTTAGTATAATTTGATAAGGGGTTTGAATAATTTTGATTGACACAGAGTTATTCTAATTATTATTAGACTAAAAATTTGATTAGAATTTAATTATAATTTTAAAGGTAGCTTGATTAATTACTTAGAATCTAATTACATAAAATGAATTATATATTTAAACTAATTTACCTTATTAACTTAGAGTTTAAAAAGAATATAAAAAATATATATATTGAGTGAGATGAAATGCTCCATTCTCTCTTATATTTTCTAACCAATTGGCATCATTCAAATTTGACATTCACTAATTTTTTTTCAAATCTCTCATCCTACTACAACTATTTTCTTCTATATTTACTCATTTCATTGGACCCAGAAACACAGTATATATGATCAGAGTCTCCTGTTATAGGAAGACAGTTAGAAAGAATAAGTGCATTCGATATCATAATGTATTGTGTACAACACACATTTTTAATGGAATAATGGAATTGTTAAAGTTTTCAAACTTTCAATTCCACATCATAAAAAAGATTATACAGCCAAAATTATAGATATATAAGACTATAAAAAAAAGAAGAGAGATGGTTAGATGAACGGACCCAACTGCGGCCTCAAATGGTGACACGGCAGGATGAGTCAAGTGTTCTGGGAGCCATAATACCCGCGGGTGGTAGAACAATATCATACTAACACATCTTAAACACTACATAAGTGTTTTACTGTATAAAGTTATGGAAAACTCTTTTCCAATTCAACGTGACATTCAAGTTTTCATTTATAGATTTCCACTTTCAATGTACTAATTTTGGATAATCATATCTCATCCATTTCTTGATCATTTTGAATACTTAAATATGCGTTGGAAACTCTCTAAAAGAAGAACGTACTTCAACCATAACTTGTTGCGCACACACACCCAAGAAGCATTCAAACTTAGGCTCAAAATGACTTGACAGTATGGGCTTCTACCCGCATTTTCCAACAAAACNTGGGCTTCTACCCGCATTTTCTAACAAAACAATTGATGGATTGACAGATAAATTATGAGAACTTGGGTGTGGACAAGCTGAACTAATGATTGTATATTATGCTTCAAGATCATGCATGCTAATTTTTATTGTTCAGAAGATCCGCATGGAATATTTATAAGCACATATAATATGAGCCATGCCATCAGCCATTGACTTTGTGATGGCTGCATATCCATACCCCAGCTGGATGTTTCATTTTGATTATATTGCATCACCAAATAGTCTTTATGTCACAACATCTTCATCCTGACCAAGCCATTTCTTTCAATCTGCAAATGCCAATACATGATTCAGTAGCTATGAAAGGATTATTTTATAGCACCGATACTATAATTTTCTTCTCTTGTACTATATTATTAATTTTCATAGCAACCTCCTCTGCAGTAGACACCATGTCTGTGAATCAAACAATTAGAGATGACATGAATTTTACCATTGTATCAGCTGGTGGAATGTTTGAACTGGGATTTTTCAGCCCATATCATTCTACGAATCGATACATAGGAATATGGTATAAGAATATAGCAAATAGGACAATAGTGTGGGTAGCTAATAGAATGACTCCAGTTCTTGATAATTCAGGAGTGTTAAGAATCAATGTCAATGGGAGTTTAGTGCTGATTGATGGAACTGATCGCATAATATGGTCGTCAAGTTCATCTACCTCCGCGGTCAATCCAGTGGCACAGTTACTGGATTCAGGAAATCTTGTTATAAAATATAGTAAAGATGCTGACCCTGTAAATTTCTTGTGGCAAAGTTTTGATCATCCTGCAGATAGTCTTCTTCCAGGAATGAAGCTTGGATGGAATTTAGTCACAGGACTAAACAAGTACCTAACGTCTTGGAAGAGTGACAGTGACCCTTCTCCAGGTAATTATACAACAAGGGTTAATCGTAATGGATTCCCCCAGTTACTTGTATTGAGAGGTACAGATGTGCAATTCAGATTTGGACCCTGGGATGGTGTACAATTTAGTGGCTTGTCACTCTCTATAGTCGATTTAAGTTTTAATGCAATGCCTGTTATTAGCCAGAAAGAAATTACTGTCTCGTTTGATCTTATATATAGTTCTGTTGCTATGAGGGCAGTGTTGAAGCCGAGTGGAGAAGCACAATTCATTAAATGGTCTGATGCTACTCAAACTTGGGAAGCATATATGACTGCGCAGAGGGATGCCTGTGATCGCTATGCATTATGTGGGCCATATGGTAATTGTAACAATGCGCAATCCCAGTTAAATAAGAGCATCTGCGGGTGTTTAAGAGGATATCAGCCGAAATTTCCAGAAAAATGGAAAGTAGCAGATTGGTCGGATGGATGTGTCCTGAAAACTCCATTTGGTTGTGGTACTGGGGATAGGTTTGTGAAGTACTCTGGCCTGAAATTGCCAGACACAAGTCGGACATGGATTGATCCAAACATGAACCTGGAGGATTGTGAAAGTATATGTATTAATAATTGCTCATGTAAAGCTTACTCTAATATAGATATCAGAGAAGGTGGGATTGGATGCATGATGTGGATTGACAATTTGATTGATATCAGGAATTATAGGGAAAATGGGCTGGATCTTTATGTAAAAATCAGTGCTTCAGAAGCAGGTAATGTTCCAAAATAAACTGGTACATATAGTCTTCTTACAATAAGTAGGTATATACACCTGAGAACACTACTTTAGTAACTTACAAAATTGGTTCTTGATTACAAGTTAAATTGTCCACCATTAAGTAAAAAAAAAATTCCTTAATAATCTGCAGAGGCAGTGGGGAGCTTAGGAGGAAAAAGGCGAATCAGGAACATAATCATAACTCTATTAGTACTACTACTAGTACTACTGGGCCTAATGATTCATGTATTAAGGAAGAGAATGCAAAGGAGAAAAGGTAAATTGTTGTTATAATTTTTTTCACTTCTCAATTTACAATCAATCAATATTATGTGGAAGTCGGATGTGCTGAATCAAAGGGACAGTATTTTTGAAACTCTACTTGGTCCTAATTTTTTATCCTCTGGGATTTAAGTTGCCTCTCACTTCGCAGCGATAGTACTACTCCATCAAGAACGAGTTGGTACCACAGAAAACGAGGGGGAAGATTTTGATTTGCCTCTATTTGACGTCATGCTAATTGCCAATGCTACCGACTTCTTCTCACCAAAGAATAAGCTTGGTGAAGGCGGATTTGGCTCTGTCTACAAGGTAATTATCATGTTGTCTCACAGCTCTGAGAACTCATATCCAATCATATTGTGGTATAGAACTTCTTGGTAGAATATGTAAGTTGGGTTGTTTGACAGTACAGTGCTAGTTTCATGCTATTAGGTAACGCAATGTAGGAAAGACCACCAAATAAACCCACTTCACTGAGCAATACATTGAACCGTCACATTTATTATTTTCAGGGCATTCTAGATAATGGACAGGAAGTAGCAGTTAAGAGGCTATCAAAGGATTCAAAACAAGGATTAAATGAGTTCAAGAATGAAGTTTCATTCATAGCTAAACTTCAGCATCGAAATCTTGTGAGGCTTATTGGATGTTCTATGGAGGAAGGGGAAATGCTATTGATTTACGAATACATGCCCAACAAAGGTTTAGATTCCTTAATATTTGGTACGACTTGGTTAATTAAGTTTTTTTACTGAGAAGTACTTGATTTAATAATGCAATATTTTAAAATCTAAGCTAACTAATTTGAACAGACAAAGAACTAAGCAAGTCGTTGGATTGGCCAAAACGCTACAATATTATAAATGGCATAGCTAGGGGAATTCTGTATTTACATCAGGACTCTGCATTGAGGATCATTCACAGAGATCTAAAAGCCAGCAATATTTTGCTCGATCGTGATATGAATCCAAAAATATCAGATTTTGGGATGGCTAGAATTTTGGGAGGAAGCGGAAGGATAACAAATACAACAAAAGTGGTTGGGACATTGTAAGAATCTTTACAACAATTCAAAATTTTAAATCCAATTTCTTTTAGATCTAATCTTGCCTCGATTATCTTGCAGCGGTTATATGTCTCCAGAGTATGCCCTTGATGGAATATTCTCATTAAAATCTGATGTCTATAGCTTTGGTGTATTATTACTAGAAATAGTAAGCGGGAGAAAGATGAAAGGATTTTATGATCCAGACCCCAACCTCAACCTTCTTGGCCATGTAAGTGTTCATATTCCTCCCGCGAATTATAATACCTACAAAGTCTACAACTCTCTTTATACACACTTTCTTACAGGCATGGAGGTTATATAAAGAGGGAAATTTGGCGAACTTGATTTCGAGTGCTATCGTGGAGTCATATGATCAGTCAGAAGTGTTGCGATCAATACAAATTGGTTTACTCTGTGTGCAACCATATCCTGAAGATAGGCCGACCATGTCATTTGTGGTTTTGATGCTGAGTAGTAATATTGAGCTGCCTAAGCCTACGCAACCCGGTTTTTTCACTGAGAGGAAAAATAAAAAATCAGATTCTTCATCGAGCCAGAACTTCGAAGTGTCTTTATCAAAAAGATTGCCAATACAATATATTGCTCCACATAGTTGATCAAGTTATCCATTTTTTGTGTGCATTTTATACTGATTCATAATCACAGTGCTTGTACATATTGGTAGTACTACAGAAGAAACATTGGGAGGGATTGATAATAACAGTAGCACAGCAGATTGATATTTAATATCACAGATAACATATCACGAATGGATTTGATTTCCAATCAAGTTACTAGGAAGGTGCCAGCCAATCTATTTTGTCCAATAAATTGTAATTTGCATCTCTTAACTTTTACTCTAAATACAATTTTGTATACTCAGTTTCACATATTGCAGTCCACATCCTCCAATTTTTAAAAATAGGTCAAAATGCAATGCGACTTCTATTCTTACGTTACACCATTAAGCAATGCAGTCCTACAGAATATTCCTCTGTTGTTCTTCTGCAAAAATATAACAGAGAATCAAGATCGACAATCTTAACCATCCGTTTTTTTATAAAAAAGAATGAAGGGTGATCTTGATTCTCTGTTAGATTTAGATACTTCTCCGCACACACAATTGGGAAGTTTAATGATAGGGACCTGATGCAAATCTCCGCACACACAATTGGGAAGTTTAATGATAGGGACCTGATGCAATTTTAGTATAAATTCAGAAAAGACTGCCACTAAAAAATGTATTGTATATGTTAAATAAAATATATTATTCAATAGAGGCTCAATCTAACCTGCATATCAGTTCAAAGAAAACAAATATCAAGTGGGCTCGTAATACACTAGCTTGTAAAGAATAGTCTTAAGATATTTCGAATTTCATGACTATTATTAGGCAGGCATTTTGGATTTCATGACTATTAGTTGCGGATATTACAAGCTTTCTTTGGTCAGGCAATATCAGGGTTTATAAAAGACTATTCAACATTGTTAAGGACACGGGGCAAAAAAATCATTGAGTAATATTATCAATTTCTTAAAATTTTATCAGATTATAATAAGCAGAAAGAAAATTTAAAAGAAGACGACAAGAGGTACCTAACAACTTTCGGCCAGTTCTCTAGTAAGCTTGATGCCTTGTGGTAATTGATAGAAGAAAGCAGAAAGCAAGTAATCAGTAATCACTAGCTATCACGATATTCAACTAGGTGTTGGCTCAGATCAGAACACCATACTGTGGCTGTAGGATTTCACAGTTTATGAAGTGCATCACAGTAGCGAGCATTACAATAACAAACTGTCAATACATTTTGGAATTTATGAGTATCGCAAGGTTTCCATATATGCTCGAGCAATATCGTGGATTATAAGAGAGTTATCGAATTTGTCCAAGGAAGATGAAAAAATTACTACAATTAGTAACATTGTCAATTATTTTTTTATAATTTAATCAGATTATCAAACTACTGGACCCTGGAGGAGGAAGAAAAAACTAAAAAGGTATCTAAAAATTTACGCTAAGTCTCTTGATGACTTTGTGCCTTTTAGTTGTATTAAAATTGTTGTATAATAATCATTTTTGGAAACTTCTGAAGCTACTAAAGTACTGCAAGATAAACCATGAGCTACTTAACAAGATAAATATTATATAAATCAATAAATGNAGTAACATTGTCAATTATTTTTTTATAATTTAATCAGATTATCAAACTACTGGACCCTGGAGGAGGAAGAAAAAACTAAAAAGGTATCTAAAAATTTACGCTAAGTCTCTTGATGACTTTGTGCCTTTTAGTTGTATTAAAATTGTTGTATAATAATCATTTTTGGAAACTTCTGAAGCTACTAAAGTATTGCAAGATAAACCATGAGCTACTTAACAAGATAAATATTATATAAATCAATAAATGTATGCAATATATGTGGCTGCTGAAGGGGCCCTGAACCAGTCAACTACATGTTTCTAATGTCATTAAACTTATAAAGTCAACTTGTTGCTTGTTTGAAGGCTGCTACAGACGGCACGTGAGACTTTCTGCTATACTTATATTAGAAAAAGTACACATTTAAATCATGAGATAACCATGGGAAGATCAATGATAAACATTTCTATCATTTCGCTTTTTACCACTTTGATGTTCTCGATTCTTGTTGTTACTGTTGTTGCAGTTGACAGACTAACTGTAAATCAGACCATTAGAGATGGACAGAGCACCATCGAATCAGCTGGTGGTGTATTCACTCTGGGATTTTTTGGTCCAGGTAGTTCTGACAAGCGATACTTGGGTATATGGTACACAAAAATACTGAACAGGACAGTAGTATGGGTTGCTAATAGAGAAACTCCACTACTTAATACTTCAGGGGTTCTAAGGGCAGATGCCAATGGAAGTTTGGTACTATTGGATGGTACAAATAATATAGTATGGTCAACAGTTCCATCTACATCCACAATAAATCCGGTTGCACAACTATTGGATAATGGTAATCTTGTCATCAGGCATGCAAATGAAAGTGACCTCGAAAATTTCATATGGCAAAGTTTTGATCATCCAACAGATAATTCTTTGCCGGGAATGAAGATTGGACGAGATTTGGAGAAAGGCCTGGACAGGTACCTGACGTCCTGGAAAAGTTCTGATGATCCATCTCCAGGTGAATACAAGTTCGGAGTCAATACTGATGGATACCCCCAAATATTTGTATCAAAAGGTTCATCTATCAAGGTAAGGTTTGGACCATGGGACGGTATCCAGTTTAGTGGTGTAATTTTTACTATACCAGAACTAAGTTTTGCACCAAATTTGGTTTCCAATTCTAAGGAATTGTATGCTAGCTTCAAAATTGACAATAATTCTACTCTTATGAGGATTATGCTCACACCAAATGGTGTTATACAAGTTCTTCGATGGATGGATAATACCAATGGTTGGAAACTTTATTTGACTGAACCACTGGATGTTTGTGGCAATTATGCATTATGTGGTGCATACGGTAATTGTAACATTAGTCGATCCCGGTTAGGAAGAGGCCAGTGTGGGTGCTTAAGGGGATTCAAGCCAAAATTTAATGAAAGATGGAAATTAGGTGACTGGGCTGATGGATGTGTTCGTAAAACTCAGTTAAACTGTGGGAATGGAGATGGATTTGTGAAGTATGCAGGCGTGAAGTTTCCTGATGCACGCCATTCATGGTTCAATCAAAGCATGACCCTCACGGAATGTGAGAATGCATGCCTAAAGAATTGCAGTTGTACAGCTTATTCAAATATAGATATTAGACAAGGTGGAATCGGTTGTATGTTATGGTTTAATGAGCTTTTCGATATTAGAGATTACAGTGCAAAAGGACTTGATCTTTACGTGAGACTGGCTGCTGCAGATTTAGGTCAAATTGCTCCCAATCTAATTAAATATATAACATATACTGTTGATGCAACTAAAGTTATATTACGCTTTTGCAGAGAAAGATAGGAGCTCCAGGCTGAAAGGAATAGTGATTCCTGTAATTATTGTTTTACCAATTTTCTTGATAGTGGTAACGTGCATATTTATAAGGCGTGCGTTAAAGAAGAAAAATCTAAGACGAAAAGGTAATTTTTTTAATCCCAATTGCTTTTGGCTCTCACTTAATAGTTAACAAAATCAACTAGTTACACCACTATTATTTATGTGTTGTGCTATCTCTCTATTCATTGCAGCAACATTGACAATAAATCCTGAAAGTGATGCTAAATATGGAAAGGAGGATGACGATATGGAATTACCAACTCTTGATCTTATTAAGATTATTGAGGCAACCAATAGCTTCTCCCAGAACAATAAGATTGGAGAGGGTAGCTTTGGACCTGTTTACAAGGTAAATATATAGTTTTCTGCATCTATCTAAATTAACTGAAAGCATTTCATGCCATTGAAATAATACCACCATATGCATGGTGTGGAATAGCAATCTACTAGAAGTTTTCAAATGATTGATAAAATCACTATGTAGAGGGGGCTGTAACGTGGGATTAGCATGCCACTTGAATTTTCTTCGTGTCATAAAATATACAAATTTAATCATGCAAACATGCTAAAGGATTACAGGAGTATATTACTGCAATGTGGTTAACCTTTTAGCACTTAGGTGAAAGCATGTTTTTCTTCTTTTCTTTCTTTGTATAGTTTAGAGAAATAATTGACCAATGTCAATCTATTGGAAGTATAATTGTAAAAGGATGATCAGTTCCACAGTTGTAACAATGATGGATAACATTTTCAGGGCATCTTGGATGATGGGCAAGAAATTGCTGTAAAGAGGCTATCAAAGGATTCAAGACAAGGACTAGGCGAGTTGAAAAATGAGGTTTCGTGTATAGCTAAACTTCAGCACCGAAACCTTGTGAGGCTTCTTGGATGCTGCATTGAGGAAGGGGAAATGCTGTTAATCTATGAATACATGCCTAACAATAGTTTAGGTTCTTTAATATTCGGTACAAATTTTTACAAGACCCGAATACAAAATTCTATAATTTATAATACGATTATTTGTGCAATTCAGTTACTTAAGAATATGGGATATGAATACATTTCTTGGAGTAGCAGCATATATTAACTTCTTTCTATGTCTGACAGACAAAATGCTAAGCAAAACATTGCAGTGGCCACAACGCTACCATATTATAAATGGTATTGCTAGGGGGCTTCTCTATCTTCACCAGGATTCGAGAATAAGAGTCATACATAGAGATCTTAAAGCAGGCAATATATTACTTGATAATGAGATGAATCCAAAGATATCAGACTTTGGAATGGCTAGAAGCTTTGTCGGAAGTGGAAGGATGGCAAATACAACAAAAGTTGTTGGAACATTGTAAGAATCTTTTTAATAATTCAGCCTTATACTTCCTATGTCTCTTGAAGCTAATCCCTTTCTTTTTTCTTAATTTTTCCTTTTAATATCTTGTAGTGGTTATATGTCCCCTGAGTACGCTCTTGATGGAATTATCTCAGTCAAATCAGATGTCTATAGCTTTGGTGTACTGCTGCTAGAAATAGTGAGCGGGAGGAAAATGAAAGGGTTTTATGATCCAAATCCTGACAATAACCTTCTTGGTCATGTAAGATCCTATTGTGTCTTAAATGTCATTACTTCATGGATTGTTAAACACTAACACATGTAAATACAATTATTGTACAGGCATGGAAACTGTATAAAGACAATAAGTTTTTGGAATTAGTACCTGGAGCGATTATGGAATCATGTAATCCTTCTGAAGTATTACGTGCAACNGGATTGTTAAACACTAACACATGTAAATACAATTATTGTACAGGCATGGAAACTGTATAAAGACGATAAGTTTTTGGAATTAGTACCTGGAGCGATTATGGAATCATGCAATCCATCTGAAGTATTACGTGCAATCCAAATCGGATTATTGTGTGTTCAACCACATCCAGATGACAGGCCAAGCATGTCACTGGTGGTTCTAATGCTGAGTAGTGAAATTGAACTGCCTGAGCCTAAACAACCTGGTTTTTTCACTGAACGAACGCCACTACTGNTTCTAATGCTGAGTAGTGAAATTGTACTGCCTGAGCCTAAACAACCTGGTTTTTTCACTGAACGAACGCCACTACTAGAATCAGATTTTTCATCAAACAATCTGTATGAAAGAGCATTGTCGAATAAATGTATTATTACTGATTTAGGCCCGCGGTAGTTGAAGATAACTGTCTGTAATTCTGGTACCTCTGAACAGACATTCAGTGTACACAATCATTGAATACTATGGGATCCTATTGCTTTTAAACTGTACATTGATTGGTTAATTCTTTTGCAAAAAATATTTGGTGAAACGGTGCCTTGGGTCCTTTCTATCCTCACTATCCATTTGACCAACTCTTGTACAAAACATAATAATTTGGTTAGAACTATCAAAATTTTGCCTCCTGTTTCAATTTTTTTGCATTGATAGTAATTATTATAAGACGGTTTTATACAGGATAAATGAATGGAATGATTAATCAAATGACTTGCGTGATTTATATTTTAATGAAAATCCGTAAGCTGTAATCCATTCAATAATGCAGGATAACTTTACACCATGTGGAGATTTGAATCTTCCTATGGAAAAGACGGTAGAATTCAATCGGGGCTTCACAAATCACAACGGATCGTCCAATTGGTAACAGATTAGGTAAGACATACACCCAACCATAGGGTTTTTAACAGGTTTTAGGCCAGGTAAGCAATTAGTCAACTGACCCCAACGACTAGGCGACCTGATCAGTTGCCAAGTCAATGAGTCAGTTGACCAGTCTGACGATATTTCGGCAGCTACCAAGTCGCTTGCATTAGTTGACTGTCATAAATTTAGTCGAGCGCTTTCGCAACAATCATAATTAATGGACGGGGTAGAATATAACAAATATTTCCCAGTGTATTAATGTTCAGAATATTGGAAGAAAATATGTATCTGCCCATGACAGAAAGGACTTCCACTATATTTTATTAAGAATTATAAGCTTTTCTCAAAATCTTTTAGAGGTTTGGAGATGGAATTAATTAAATTATGGGTTAAATATCAAAGTGTTGAGTGAAAATCATATATCATTTTAGTTACTGATGTAAACGGGGTATCATTTAAATTACTAAAATTATAATAAATATCAAACATATACCTTTAAATATGTATTTAGAAAGTAAAATAATAATATTTTACTGAATTATACACATTTTTCTTAAATGCTACCAAAACCAAATAAAAAGTTATAAATTATGGTATTTCAAATAATATAATTAGATTTTTAAAAATTCATCTGTTATTTATTTTATATTTTATAGTTATTTTATTTTATTAAAATAAAAATCATTAGTAAATAAATTTCTTAAAATCTGGATATATTATCTAAAATACTAGAATTCATATCTTTTTATTTAGTTGTGATAACATTTAAGAAAAATGTGTATAATTCAATAAAATATTACTTTTACTTTCCGACCACATATTTAGAGGTATTTATTTGATATTTATTATGATTTTAGTGATTCAAATGATATCCCGTTGAGATTGGTGACTAAAGTGATATATGATTTTTATTTAAATGACCACTTTGATATTTAACCTATTAAATTATATATGAACTATGAAGCCACCTTTTTTGGGTAGTGTCCAAATTGAATTTTAGATAACATGTTGCCGATCTCCCAGAAAAAAAATGCGACTTATTTCAATCATGTGTATAATTTTTTTTGCTAATTATTTGGATCATTTTCTATAGGATACAATTCTGTAACTTATAGTTAAGACACCGTAAACAAATGTTTTTGAAGATACAATTAGAACCAACAATCTATATCGAAAGATAAGAGTATGTTTAACAGCCCCTACTTGCAAATCATCTATAACACAATCAACAAAAAAAGTTGCTATTGGAAGAAATCTTTACATGATGTGCTGCTGGTGATTATTAGTGTGCTCCCAGATAGCTTGTTCCTCGCAAAAATCCAACATTATTCACAACAGCAGCACCGCTTCTTCAGCTATTATGTTACATGAGATGCATGTGCTATATATAGCCTGTTCTGGGAGTAGCATTAACTCTACATCACAGTTGTCTAATTCCACAAGAATGTTCAGATATTAAATCGAGAAGTTTCCTCTCTGTGGAAAAACCAGGCTGGTTAGGCTCAGGCATCTCACATTTACTACTTAACATAAGAGACACAACAGGCATGCTTGGTCTGTCTGCTGGATATGGTTGTACACATAGCAATGCAATTTGAATAGCTCGATATACGTCAGAGTGGTTGCACGACTCAAAAATTGCATCATCAATTATGTCCAAGAACTTTTCCTCTTTGTAGAGTCTCCAAGCCTAAAAGAAAAATTCAATATATCAATACGTAAAATATTAGCAGTGTTCTAAAAGGTATGAAACGCAGGTAACATACTAGATATTAGCAGTGTTTTAAAAGGTATGTAAAGGCAAATATATGTTAAAGTTTATTAGTTGCATTTACTTTTTTTCTTGAACTGATTATTCAAAGCCTACAGCATTATTTGATAGATATTTAATTAGTAGTTAGACTACAAATGTGGTTATTAGCTTATGATTGCGATAAATTACTTACAAAATTGTTAATACTTGGCTTACCTGGCCTAGAAGATTGAGGTTGGGATCCGGTTGGTAAAAACCTTTCATTCTATAACAAATATAGAAATAACATACTACAAAAAAATTTAGACTTGTTATATAATGAAAAAATGTTAAAAATAACAAGTTTTTAAGTAAAATTAACAATTTTTGGATGTAATGACAATTTTTATCGAATAGAATACTTATTTGTCAATTGAGTATCTCATTTATATAAGATACCCGACTTAAAAAATGCGTATCTCAACAAAAAAAATTAAAAAATATATAGATAGACATTTGTGAATTGGGTATCATATATATGATACTCCACTGACAAATGCGTAGCATATATAGATATCCATTTGACAAATGAGTATCATATATATTCTGAATATCAATGTCACACATGCATATTGTGAATATTCATGTCACAAATGCGTATTCATTCCGTTACTTTTAATCATATTTCTCCAAAAGTACTATTTTCATCGATTTTATACCAAAATATGTTATTTATCTCCTTCACCCTTCTATAATTTCCTCCATGCATGATGACTTTTTTTAATTGATTTAGTTTGTAAGTCAGTACTGGTGTGCTGAGAAGCTAAAGAGTTGATATCAGTAAATTATGGGCATACCTTTTCTCCTCTGCGTTCGTCTTCTATATGCAGTCGATATAAATAGGCTTAGGAATATTGTTATTGCTACTAATACAGCAATAATAATTATGCGTAGTGGCTTCTTTGCTCTTGTTCTTCTAATTGTACTTGTCCCTGTACATATAAATTTGAGAATATTTTAATAATCTGACAAGGTATAATAAAATTTAAGTGGACTACTTTTACTCACCTAATTCTCCAGCAGCCCTCCTCACATAAATATCTTGAATATTTCCCAGGTATTCTCTGATATCAAGCAGGTCATTAAACCATAATAAGCACCCACTTCCACCACCTTTTACATCAATATTCGCGTATGCTGTGCATGAGCAGTTCTTCAAGCATTTAGCAGCTGCACATTCCTCTAGGGTCATACTTAAATCAAACCATGAATTTTGAGTGTCTGGAAGTTTGAGGTTGGAATATCTCTGAAAACTATCTTCATTCCCACGCATCAACTTAGATTTGCCAACACAGCCACCAGAACGATCGATCTGCTAGCCTCCAATTTTCTGGATATTTTGGCTCAAATCCTTCCAAACACCCACATATGTCATGTCCGAAAATTTTCTCAGTAATGTTACAATTACCATATGCCCCACATAAAGCAAAGTCGTCGCAATCATCTGTTGGTAAAGTCACAATGTTTTCCCAACCTTGGTTAGTGTCAGTCCAAGTGAGAATTTTTAAATCTCCATCTGAATTTAAGATAATCCTCATTGCAGCAGAACTATTGAGAAGTTTAAACATATAATATATATTATTTTTATCAGACACGGCGTCATATGTAAAAACTGTATTCTGCATCAAATAAGACTTGCCACCAAACGGAACGCCATTCCATGGTCCAAATCTGAATCTCATAGCTGAACCTTTCCACACAACTCGTTGTGGATATCCTTTTAGATAGACTCCATATGTGTAATTGCATGGAGATGGATCATCTGGGCTTCATTTCTAAGTGTTTCACCATGTCCCAACCAAACTTCATTTCTGGTCAAATAGTATCTCCAAGGTGATCAAAACTCTGCCAGAGGAAATTTTCGGGATAACTGTCATTTGAATACCTGATAACAAGATTTCCTGTATCTAATAGTTGCACCACAGGACTCATCACAGACTTTGATGAGTTAGATGACCAAATAATGTTATTGGCATCATTAGCAAGTACTAAAACTCCACTAGCGTCGATAATGAGAAAGCCTGAAGTATCAGCAAGTGGAGTATGTCTGTTAGCAACCCAAACAACTGTCCGGTTTGCTATATTTTTGTACCAAATGCCCAAGTACCGACTCTTGGAATTACCAGGGCTAAAGAATCCCATTTGAAAAGTTTCTTTAGCTGACACAATGGTGATGTTATTATCTTCTCTAATGGTTTGATTAGCGGTTATAGTATCAATTGCACTTGAGATTTTTGTAAAGGTCGAAAATAACAAAATAGAGCAAAGCAGAATGAAGGAAGTGCTTTCCATTGATCAGGTATAGTTGCTGTATCCACATATATATAGTAAGAGACTTGCTTTCAACAGCATTTCGTTGATTCAATATAAATACTTGCATGCATATTTCAATTCTCGTCAACGTGAGATAAACTACTATGCATTGAGGAGGCCTAATGGATAAAAGTATTGAACGCTACTAATATTATAATATCTAATTGTCTTTCATGGAATTCTAATACAGATAAAATGTTACCATAATTATAGGCTAGTGTATTGACTTGGAGTCAGCTTTATTTATAAAAAGTAGGCAAAAGGCCATCCACTTCCCAGTTTTGAACTGCTGACATGTATATTCATATCAGCATCCCTCAACAACCATTTGTTTACTGAATCTATCTATCTATTGCCTAGAGGCCCTGAACAGATTTTATCATACTGTTCACATTTTTTATTTCTGAAAGAAAATCAAGCCATCTTTTAAACATTTCAGATTTTTCATACAAGTAGGGATCTTCAACGAAACAGCTTTTTAGTGAAATTTTGCCATTAGTCAAACTCTGCGCATATCTCAGTATCTCACTCGCTGAGCACAACATTCCGTTGCTTTAACCTCTTGCAACTCAGAATGGTCAGTTCTGTACTAGTAGATAGCTAAAATCATCAGTTTTTTCCCCAAATTAAACTCGGGTGAATCTGTATTTCCAAGTTCCATTGCAAAAATAATATATCATTTTGAGATCGCTAAAGAATCAATACCCCATTTTTACTTCGTTATCAAATTGATATTTAACCCAAAAAGCAAAGGTAATTAGATAAACTGTGATAGTGATGATCTGATAATCATCATCTGAAGTCTATGGACTGACTAACATTTTTCTTATCAATAATATTCTATAATTAGAAAGTTTGGTATGGTGTATTTAGTCCATTTGTCTGGTCTTACAGAGGCTGCTAAAGACTTTTCATCATTTCGCTTTCTAGTTGATAA
This sequence comes from Oenanthe javanica, assembly GCA_008931105.1. Classification (NCBI taxonomy): domain Eukaryota; kingdom Viridiplantae; phylum Streptophyta; class Magnoliopsida; order Apiales; family Apiaceae; genus Oenanthe; species Oenanthe javanica. Next base: position 5,595 of record QRFB01006375.1, on the reverse strand, counting down.
ATCGTCTTTTAGTATTGATGTTAGGTATCTTTGGTTGTATTGTATATATAAGGCACACATCATTGGCCATTAAAATAATCTCAGCTATCAGAATAAGATATCTAGCAACTCTCTGTCAAGGACAAGAATGGTTAACAGGACTTAGCATCGGAATTATTATATGAAGGATTGTGGAAAATGCTGGTGATATGTTGGAAACTATAACTATAAACCAAAACATATGTTAACCAGTCACTAATATACATTATAGTGATAGACTGAAAAAAAAGGTAGTACCTACTCGATAGCAAACATGTCAGTGGTTCAAGTGCTCCTACAAGCAATCATACTCATTTTTCACATAAAATTGTTCCAGCTGGTTTGAGCTCAGACAGGTGCTGTAGAAAGCCAACATATAGCTAGATTTGTTTCCTCAAAATAAATCTTTTGTGATCTATGCATACAAAATACAAGCCACTCACCCTTGCTAATGTATGTACAAGAAGAAAAATAGAGTGAGCTCTAGGATCCTAAGAACTCGATATTAATCTAAAAAGACTCGTTGCAGTTCTCATAATAATATTGGTTCTCGTATGAGCCAAAGCTTATATATATGTACAAAAACTACTCTCCCTTTGATAAGAAATAGTCATTATCCTGTTTATATTACAATTTCAAATTACTATAGGCTTTGGCTATGCAGTGCAGATGTATCACCTGCAAAAGGTTGATATTGGGGAGAGAAAATCCTAGTAAAAAATTCTGACTAGAATTATGGTACGAGAATGGATTTATAGATGTCAAAGAAAATAAATTAGGAACGCTAAACTAGGGGGCAAAAAGAGGCAACTATGTGAACAAAGTAACAACATCTCTACGATAACCTCGGACTATCAAGAGCCTAGGAACATTTTCGACCAATAAATCCATATATTCCATGTAAAAGTAAGCAGGGTGGTTGACGGGCGGAGGTGGTAGACTCACAAGCACAACTGCTGCCATTCTTGAATAATGCAGAATTGTTGAGTTCAACTTGAGAGTGGTGTAAAGAAATTTCTCTACTTGTTGTTCATAGACATTCACAGGCTTGCCATCAGCCATTAGTGGCAGGCCATCTTTCTCAGCTTTGTCTTTCATCTGTTTTAAGCAACTAGCTATCCTTCGCTGAGCAGCTGTGAATGCTTCAACAGATTCATCCTGTTTTGTTTCACCATCTGCTTGGGAATCCCATGACTTCATTGATATTACAATCACATCAGCTTGCATCCGAAGATCATAAAGAAATTTCTTCACATCAGCTTTGAGAACCCCTGCATCAGCATCCTCCTCTGCTATACAGAATACCTGAATCTTACAGCACTCAAAGCTATCTTTGGTAAGAAGAAGCTGTGAGAGGAGAAGCATTAAACCACCATCTCTCACAATCCAGTATAAATCAATTGAACCATACTGTCTTTGATACTCGTTAGGCCATTCATCAAGACCTTTGACAATAACAACTGCCTTATTAGCAACAATGCAGTCATTGATTATTCCGACAAATGTAGCTGGAATTTCAGTCAAATTTTCACGCCGCCATATTTCAGGATATCTTATCACCACGATATTGGGCTTAAGATTTCCAAGACCCATTGTCTGAACAATGGCTCTGAAGCCATCAGCCATACTGGGAGCTACAATTATCTCCGCAACACCTTCACAGCGTCTGTACTCAATATAGGTACTAAGTTGCTTGCAGGCAATCTTGGCATCTTCAGCGCAATCATGATACTCACCATCAAGAATAGAAGCAAAAATGGACATTCCCCTGCCTTTTTTCTTCATGCAGTTGGCAAAGTCAGCAAGCTTTGGATGGCAAGGTACGTTCTCTGGTAGCTTTCCCCATGGTCGGCAGAAAATTAAGGGGATTGGATACCAGTTCTTCGGGTGTACTTGGTTAGCTACAAATAATAACTATAAACTGTTAGTTAAAAACAGAGCAGAAATCAAAGTGCACTCAGTAAAAGAATAAAGTTTATGCCTTTATTATATTAGACTATATATATATGCTACTAGCACTGTCGATCACTAGTATTAGATAGATTCAAGTTTGAAATTTATTCTGGACGAAAAATATCAAGAAAAATAAAGTGTTAGTTATTTCGAAAATAGTATAATAAAAAAAAGAAAAAAAAATAGATACTTCAGAAGATAACATACCTCCTAGAGACCGAAGACTTCGAAGTGCTAGTTGAAAATATGCACTTTTGAAACCATCACCCCAGTCACCAGCTTTGCCTTTGATGCTAACGTAATAATATATGAGACTTGCTAGGGCAAGAGACACCACAGTGAATGACCATGAGATCAAGAACATGATCACTGTTAAAAAGGACGTAACATCTGAGTACAGGAGTCATAGGCAGCATTTGGCACAAACAAGTATACATAATAGACATTCAAGTCAAGACAAAGTATCACACCACAAAGTTGAGAAGGGAGGTTGCAAAGTGCGTTAAAGTTACTGTGACCATGAGATAAAAATGAATATAATACTTCAAAAAATATGGAAAATTTCCCAGATATCCATACTTGGTGCCAAAAGACGTTATAGAAAGTAAGACAATTATTCACGAGGTAAACTGATACTGTTTACCTATCATCGTATACGTATCATTATTCTTGAAAACTGGATATGAGAGGTATGGAAACTATCAAAATAAGATTCATGTACAAACTACATGCCCAGTTAAGATGCAAACATCTTTCTTGGTGTGTGAAAATATTTAGACAATTTTGTTTCTTTATGCAAACATCATGCCAACATCAGGATGTCATGGAACTTGGAAGCACTGCACAATGTAGTCCAGTGCTACAATTATTTGCACTTGAATAGTCCTTTAATTCCAGAAATTTAATAAATTTAACAATTATCAGCTCTCAAGTTAAGAACTATGTACACCAAGGTACACCAATGATTGAGTTCGAATTCTATAACATAATACAGACATGAGTCAAGGAAGAACTATCACTATCCATACTTCATTCCATAATATCTGTCCGAGTGTGTTTTCGAAAGGATTGTATAGCAAGTTTGTGATCCGGTACAAACTAGCAAGACAAATTTAGGGTGTAAAGGCCCAAAGGCCGACTGACTTCCTATGGAGGAAGTTTAGTGCACCCATACTCTGCCATAATATTTTTGATGGATATACAATTTTATACGGCAGAATTTCAAGTTCAGGAAACCACAATCAAGTTTCCAAGGAAAACTCAGGAAAAAATAGTAATTGTACATGATCCAAGTGATGTATACTATAAACACTCTTCGAATTGGCCTCATCCAATCCTCAAGGTACTCTGGATAATCATAGAGGGGTGCCTATCCCCAAAAGCTAGTTGCTACAGAGGATCATATGGAGATCACACAACAACACAAAGTACCCTAGGAACATACATGGAACCATCCCCATAGACAAACATAACAATCACACAAAAACTATACACAAATGTAAAACCTTGAATAGACAAAAAGGAGACGTACATATACAAAGAGATGCTCCCAGAAGAGAGAGGCTCCAATGGTGGAATTTCCACCGAGGTCGCCAACTGGGAGCATCTAGAAGATCCAAGAGAAATCCGGATAAATTCACCCCTGCGTAACACAGAAGGTAAAACATTGTTGTGGTTGGTGAGATGAGATCCAAATTTCCAATGACAACACACCCCATACAGATGAAGGCAGTAAAGATGGTAGCAGTGTAAGGCTCACTGCCATCTGCAACCTTGAAGTACTTGAGAACAGGTAATATGTCGTCATTGGCAATTGCCGCAAGCAGACGTGGGGCACCAGTCAGGCTCTGAAGTGCTGCCCCTAAGGTTGAAAGGATAATTCCAACATATATAAGAGTAGGTAATGGTCGAGCAACCGTCGCTGTGAGCAACCTGCATAAGTACTATGATTATGACTATTTTCTGACATGGACCTGATCACTGCAGCAGAGCCATATCTTGTTCATTCTAATAAAGAAGGAAATTAGATCTTACATTTTACTGAAGTTCATGTCCTGTGTTCTTGGATTTTAAAAAGAAGGAAATAAACATTTTACTTGAACGAAAAATGGAGTTCTCTTTATATGGATTAGCAAAGGGTTAGAATATATGATGTCACATCTCTATCCCAAAAGCACCCTAAACATGCATTTTAAGTATACATATAAAAAGCATGTGTGTTTAAGGACATTCTAAATGTTAGATCATTTGCCTTATATCGAATTGGAGTCTTATATAAAGACAAAAGTTACAAGCCGGTCAGCTGGTGCTCTCCCCTGCTCATCATTTGCATATAGATAATAATTAAGTTTTGACTTCTGCGAGTAATAATTGTAAAGGATACATTTTTTTATATAATAGATTTATTATGCTATTTTGTGAATTGATTTACAGTTTATATAAATTCATTTTTAAATATATTAAAGTAGAAGGGTCCCACATATGATGATACATAGAACACAAAAATTAAAACTGAGATTAATGTACAGGTCAGTATCACATAAAACAACTATATAAACTGAAATACACATTACGAACCTGTTCCTCAGTTGCAGAACAGAAACACCAAATGAAATTACAAATGTTGTTACTCATATATGGTAAAGATATCAACAAGGTAAATATAGCTGCAAATCAGCTGGAACTTGTTGCAGCAGATCAGTAGTCAGTACTTTGAACTAGTGTTAATGATTTGAAGAGTCATTCCCAGATTGCATTTAATTTATTTAGAGATCCAGCAAGCCAATATTGATTCCAAATCATTCAGAAAAGATATAATCACATTATATTACTAAACATAACACGAAAGAACTATCAATTTATACTAATTTGATATGGAACGTTGAACAAGTTCAAATTATCTGTAGAAAGACTTAGATAACAATATATGTTCCTGGTGTATATAATCAAATCATAGCTGGAATCGTCAAAATATTAGGAACCAGATCCCTGAGAAAAGTTTTGTTGTTTGGTCATTGTCTGTACTAGCATTACTTTTGTAAGAGTCAAACCATTTTTGATTCATCGACTCAGACTAGATTTAATCTAGTATCTGGCTATAAATCGCAATATCAAATACATGATAATAATTACTCAATGATATTAACTATTGACTAGAAATCGAGTTGCAAATTCTCCAATTTACATTTCAACTCAACTTTAATTCTCAAACAACAACGTACAAGAACGAGTTACAACCACAAATAAGTAATTAGACTTTATAGGTGATATAATTAATCAAGTTTGATTTAAATTTGAATACAAAGAATGCATATTATTAGGTGCCGCAAACAATTTGGTATAAACTAAACATATAGTTGTCAGTGAAATATAAATACGTGTAACTTTAAAGAAAGTAAATTATAGGAGAATTCATTCATGTCACAGCAATCGACTCAAGGAAACACATAATACCTGTCTGAATAGAGCTTCTCTCTAGTCGCGAGAGACCCAAATAAGATTACTGATATCAAGTATACAGAGCTTGTTGCAAGAGTTGCAGCCAATGTTCCAATAGGTATAGATCGTTGAGTATCTTTCAAAGAGGCAGAGCGATTGGAACCTGCCATAATCCCCGTTACAGCA
>QRFB01006374.1:27286-37759 GCA_008931105.1 Oenanthe javanica | reverse complement strand
ATATATCTTTTGATTTATATAAACCCTGAGGGTGCTCCACAAATCTAATCTTTCGATTAGTTATAATGATTCACTAGTACAGCAGTTAANATCTGTTGAAGTATAGTAGATGTTTTCATAATATGATCTATGATTAGGGGGTAGGTCTGGCCTTGTTTCTTGCATTTCATCTCAGTCTTTTACTCTTTTGAATTTTGATTTCTTGCGCATTCTGAAGTTACTAGAGAGCATAAACAACAAATCAGTAAATATGAAACAGTATAGAGTCAAGATTTTAGGGACCATGACCAGCACATATTACTCAATTAGTCAATTTTCTAAAAATGTGTAGGGATTAATAATATATAAGTATATAACTATAACTTTATGCTTTCCCCCCACTTCCGAGTACTTTTGCTACTGTCAGTGAGTATTCATCTCAAGGGTTATTCATTTATTTTCTTGTGTGCGCATGTGGTTTGTTCAGTATGTGGTTGTGGATCTGTTTCAACTTGTAATATTATTATTTATGTGTAACGTCTCAATTTGTTTGAGGATTTCTTTCAACTCTTTAATTAATATTTCATAATAGGTGGAGCAATCCCTTCTGGTGACTGGTTTTGGATATGAACATGATGATGCATGGGCTACTAATATCAATTTATTCAAAGAATTTACTGATGTTAGCAGGGTATGAACCATATGCTCTGGCCCTGTTGTACTGTCATTAAGAGGAATTATTTTGTGTAATATCTCATAACATATTCGTCCATACACTCCACTGCCCCATCTGTGGCTTTAATATGTATAGGGTGTGAGAAGGCTCGGAGCAGCTGCTGTAGACATGTGCCATGTGGCTTTGGGCATTGTAGAATCATACTGGGAATATCGTTTAAAACCATGGGATATGGCTGCAGGAGTTTTGGTATGATAGTTGTTTAAAAACAAATTTATTATATCATAATTAAATATGCACTTAGCAAAAAAAAAATGCTGGTGAAGTTTCTTTGTACCTAAAATCTGAGTGAAATGATTATTGCAATATTTTAAGCCCGGCATCTTTGTTTTACCCATAATATAGTTCAAATCTCATTTCATTCCTTCCATATTCATTCATCCCAACCAAACACAACCTAAGTTCTTACTTAGAATAACATTTAAGGTCTTATTATAAGTAAATGTATACCGATGGAATAATACTCTGGAATATTCAGTTGTATAGCATAGTAGTAAACTGTTGTTGACATCTTGGGACTTTACTAGAAATTACCTCATTTAAACACTAATAGATTCTTTTGGGTTCCCCAAGCCTTGAAACAACTGCCTTTTAGCGATTAGAATCTGAATAGAATACTTTATTTTAAGCCCAAAAGGGACTTGTAAAATCATGCCCAACAACATGTGAGTTGTGACCCTATCTGTTCTGGAAAATTTCTTTCTTGTCCCGAGGTTTGATGACCCAATAGGTGATTGTATCAGAACCAATGTTCTTAAAATCACTGGACGTGCCAGGGGGTCGGGGTACCTTCTAGCGATTAATCGGTAAATCGGGGATTAATCGGACATTAATCGGATGTATTTAAATATTATTTTTAATTTTTATAATTATATTAACTATAAAATGTAATTTTTTAAAATCACTTACATATATATTAATAATAGAAAATCATTGTTAATATTATAAATAATAATTAAAAAATTATAATATCAATACCTCTTGTTCAATATTAATAATTAAAAAAAAAATCGATTTTGACCGATTTATACCACCTAATATTGATTTTGACCGATTTATATTGTCTGATACCGATTTTTACCGTTTAATATCAATTTTGACTGATTTTCAAAAAAACACCTAATTCCGATTTTGACCGTCTAAGCCGTCTAATGCCGATTTTGACCGATTTTTTTAAAAAAATGACTAATTATCCGCCTAGCACCGAATCGGGGCATTTCAGTCGCGCCTAAAACCGATTTTTAGAACACTGATCAGAACTNGTGGTGTATGGCTAAAAAGTCAAGCAAAGTAAAGTACATGCACCACCACCCGATGGTTAATAACAGTCGGAAATTTTGGGCCCTCAATAAAGTGGGCTCTTATTGGGCCTTCTATATAAGAGATCAACAGGTTTCTTTAACTTAGTAGGCCTTCAATGCTTTTGTGTCATGGGCCTTCATTGATTGATACGGGCCTTTCATTTTTATTGGGCCTTCTGGGCTTTGGACTTTTTAGATTTTAGGCCTTTGAGGCTTTTAACATTGGGTAGTGGGCCTTCGTGGCTTATCGGTCATGGACTTCACAGGCCAGAGTTCTAGATCCTTCTTCTGAGTTCTAGATTTTTTTTAACCTTTGGACCTTCAATCATGGGCCTGGTTTGATGATCCCATTCACCGGTCATACCGATTAATTTGCCCTTCAACGGCCGTGTGACCTAGAAACACTCGTAAAAAGGTGAATTTAAACGGTCAAATGACCAGCTAGAGGGTTATATATGAGTAGTTTAAGGGGCTTCATTTCCTACACTACTCATTTCTCACTTCTCAACTTTCTCACCCACATTTGATATTTTTTAAGCAAATCCAGTTCTCAATCCTCTCAAAGATACTCTTAAAATCGAAGGATCAATGGCCGACAAGAAGACTTCCCGGCTAGCAGCTATGAACGCAGGGTCCGCTAAGAGAGGTAAACCCCTTCGTCGCATCCCCATTTATTCAAATTACATATCTTTAATTGATATGATAAATCAAAGGGGGGATGAATATCCCAGCCAATCTCACCTAGATTCATATAGCCATAGCAATAAATTTTTTCATACTGACTTGGTAGAAGAATAAAATCGATTGTTCAACTTCCCTCCTCGTTTTACTATATCTTTGGTGGAGCCTGGTGACAGGACCTGCCACTCGAAACCCAACCACTTATTTATTTACGTATATGCCATGTTAGCGGGGCTTAGGTTCCCTGTGCATGAATTTATCCCCACTCTCCTAGCCGATGTCCAGCTAAACCCTTGCCAGATTGCACCCAATGGATGGAGACTCATCCATTTTTTCATGGTTTTGTGTTTAGAAAAGAAAATCAAAATGACCGTTCCTTTGTTCCACAAAAAAATTCAATTCAAAAACTCCTCTTACCTTTCCTTGGGCTGGGTTCATATAGGTCATAGACCCAACATGCCCCATATTTTTGACAACTCTTCCATCCCTGACAATAACTTCCATTGGAAAGAGAATTTTGTTCAAATCAAATGGGAGGGGAGAAATTGGGGAATTCTCTTCGGGTCCACTTTTGGGAAAGTAGCTGACAGGAGCGTCGACTCCATTATGCTCTCAGAGGAGGAGCAGGCAGCCTATGTTGCGCTCACTCAGGTGGAAGCTAAGGAAGTTTCTTGGGTTCTTCTGGATGAGCGTAGGTTGAAGGTTGTTGGCCTGTCAAGGGCCTCTAGTAATGGTATACTATTTTACTTAGGTTCAATTTCTTTTTACTTTGGGTGTTTAACTGTTTTGCTAATGTTTTCATGTCTTCTTTCCAACTGCTACACAAATTAACGAGTGGACCATTCCACCTGATGAGTGACCCCAGCAAGTAAAGGAGCCTCCATCTTTTTTGTAGCCCCACACCAGGCCAACTGAGGCTGAGGGCAGTGGGACTGTCAAGGCGCCCAAATCTCTGGCTTACAAACTAGGCTGGGGATTCAGGAAGTCAGATACCGTGATCGGATGCACAGATCACGCGCGGGATTGATCCCTTCACTCTATCACTCCTTGCGACTACAAGGACATTATGTTGGGGTGCGACGAGGAGAGCATTAAAGCTCTTGATACATAAGTGTTGGTATCGGTAAGTTCACTTAACTACTTCGTATTTCATGCCCATAGCACACACTCATTATTTAGCTTTTGACATTTAGAATTCTTTCTACTCACCCTGGTTGGTTGGTTTTTCATGCCAATGCCTACTTTTAAGCTTCCCTGCACCAGACGGAGTCATGGAAGGCTCAAGCAGGGAAGCATAAGAAGGAGCTTTCTGTGGCGAATGCCAAGATCAAGCACTTGGATGAGAAGCTGGCCAAGAAGGAGGTACTTCTAAAGCAAGAGCAAACCGAGATAATTGAACTCCGGGCCGACAAAAATACTATCATCGACAAGTATATGGCCTCGGAGGAGTATCAAGACTTAGTCCAGGAGCATGACGACCTCCTCTACCCTGCCAACTACACAATTGGGTGGAATGAGACACTGAAGGTGGTGGTGGAGAGAAATCCGGGTCTATTTGACCCTAAGGTGGACTTCAAAGGTCCTTAGTCAGCCGAGGCTTTGAAACGGTTGATCGAGGCACAAGAAGAAGAAACTGAAGGGGAAAGCAGTACCGATGTTAGGTAAAAGAGGACTTGCGAGCCTAGTCTTACTCCCTCTCCTCGTCGCATTGTGTTAGAGAAGACTGTTCCTGAAGCAACCCCTCAGAAACCGGTTGAGGATAGCTCTTCTGGAGAAGAAGAGTCAAGCGAAGCCGAGGAGGATTCATATTAGTCTAACTGGGAAGAGTCTTCGGAGGAGGAGGAGTCATCCAAGTAGTTAGGATTTTTATTTCTGCATTTATGTTGGCCCCCAGTGGCTTGTAGAAAGACGTTTGGCCCTCGGGCTTTTATTTATGTACTTGTGTTTTTCCACATTTTTGACCTTTACTTTCTGCTTTTGTTTGTTTGTTTTTCGTGTTTAACTTAAACATAAACAACAAATAATCACGAGGCTCGTAATAGACTTAACGAAAATAACTAATGTCAGATTAGGAGAACGGAAAACATTCATTAGAAACTACCAAGTTTTCAAACGAAACTTAGTATCAAAAACAAATTTTGCCTTCAAGGCTAACAAACCGCCACTTGAACATTTTTTGAAAATCAAAGTCATAAATTTAAACATAATAAATTCTTAAGTTGGTTACATTCCAACTTCTTGGGATTTCAACCTCTTCAAGGGTTTGGAGCTTGTATGCGCCTTTCCCTGTGACTTCCTTCACTTGGTATGGTCCTACCCAATTTGGGTCTAGCTTGCCTTTGGGACCAACTCCGGATGCCTCGATCTTTCGCAGGACTAAGTCTCCTTCAGGGAAGAACCTTTCCTTGACTCTATGGTTGTAGTAGAACGATGCTTTCTTTTGGTTTTCTACAATTCTGTCATTGGATTCATCACGTAGCTCATCTATCAAGTCTAGAGCCCATTTCATGCCTTCCTCATTGGTGTCAATATGAAACTCCTGCACTCCTGGTGATGTTTGAGTGATTTCAACGGGCACCACTGTCTTAGCCCCGTAGGCTAGTTGAAAAGGTGTTTCCCATATTGAAGCCTTACAAGTACTTCTGTATGCCCATAAGATTGAGAGTAGTTCATCAACCCAAGTCCCTTGGGAGCGTTCAATCCTTTTTTTGAGTCCGTCTATGATAATTCTATTGGCAACCTCAACTTGCCCATTTGACTGTGGATGAGCTACTAAAGTGAAGCGTAGTTTAATATTATAGTTTCCGCAGTACTCTATGAAGTCCTTGTTGTAAAACTGAGTTCCGTTGTCCGTCACTAGGATTCTGGGTAACCCATACATCCATATAACATTTTCCCAGAAGAACTGTGTCACATTCCTAGTGTTAATCTTGGCCAAGGGCTTGGCTTCTATCCACTTAGTGAAGTAGTCGATGGCAATAATGAGAAACTTCCTTTGTGCACTGGCCATAGGAAATGGACCTAAGATATCCATTCCCCACATAGCAAGGGGAGTGGAGAGTTGATGGATGTCAGCATCTCAGGAGGCTTCCTAATGACGGGTGTAAACCTTTGGCAGCGATCACATTTCTTAACATAAGCTTTAGAGTCTTTAAGCATCCCGGGCCAATAAAATCCCAGCTTCATGACTTTATGAGCAAGAGCCCTGCTTCCAAGGTGTTGGCCGCATACTCCTTCTTGAACTTCCCTTAGGGTAGCTTCATCCTCATGGGGTCTCAAACACTTCAAGGAGGGTATCACATAGGACTTCTTGTAAAGTATACCTTCTATAAGCGTGTACTTCAAGGCTCTCACTGATAGCTTGCGTGCCTCCATGGGGCCAGATGGTTTTTTCCCCGTTTCCAAGTAGAGTTTGATAGGATCCATCCAACATGCTCTCAATCCAATTGGGGCTACTAGTTTAGCATCAATGCTCGGGGTCTTCAAGATTTAAAAATAAACACTGCCATAGTAATTCTCAATATCTGATGATGCAAACTTAGACAAGGCATCAGCCTTCACATTCTCCTCTCTCGGGATATACTCAAAGTGACATTCTTCAAACTGCGTGGTTGAGCTTTAACAATTCTCAAATATTTTGTCATAGTCTCTTCACGGGCCTCAAACTCCCCATTCACTTGAGAGATTACTAGCCTTGAATCGCCGCATACATTCATGTTTTTCACCCTTAAGGCCCTGGCTAGGCTAAGGCCAGTTATCAAAGCTTTGTATTCTGCCTCGTTGTTTGTAGTCAGAAAATCTAACTTGATTTCATATTCGACAATAAATCCATTTGGGCTTTGCAACACTAGGCCAGCCCCACTAGTTTTTGTTTTTGAAGCTCCATCAAAAAAGGCACCCAGTATTCTTTGAGTTCTTCCTCCTTCTCTTCCTTATCTTCATTTTCTTTATTCTCATCTTGCCCCCTGACTTCTTGGTTGGGAATGGTATATTCAACCATGAAGTCAGCTAGTGTTTGGGCCTTGATGGCCATTCTTGGCTTGTATCTTATTTTGAACTCTCCAAGCTCGATCAATAGCCCATTTGATTAGCCTCTCACTGGCCTTGGGGTTATGCAGTATGTTTCTCAGGGGTTGGTCTGTCAAGACTTCAATAACATGCTCCTGGAAGTACGGACGTAGCTTTCTTGAAGCCATTATTAATGTTAAGGCAAACTTCTCAACATTTGAGTAGTTCAGCTCTGCACCATGCATAATCTTACTAATATAATAAATGGGTTTCTGAACCTTAGCTTCCTCTTTCACAAGAACAACACTCAGGGCTGAGCGAGAGACAACAAGGTACATGTATAACACTTCTTGTCTAACCCTTTCAGGTGCTCAAGATGATCGGCCTTGTCTAAGCTTTTGACTAACATGTCATCAACTTAGACCTTCATGGTTTTACCAATGAGGTGCTTGAAAATTTTATTTATAATCCTTTGATATGTGACTCTTGCATTCTTAAGTCCAAAAGCCATAACCAGATAACAAAAAACACCAAAGTCAGTGATGAATGATACCTTAGGGATTTCATCGGGGTGCATTTTGATCTGGTTATAGCCACTGAATCCATCCATGTAGCTAAACATCTCGTGCCCAGCTGTGGCATCAATCAACATGTCTATCCTTGGTAAGGGAAAACAGCCCTTCGGACAATCATCATTCAAATCTGTGAAGTCCACGCACATCATCCGAGATTCTACTCCATTGAAACCATAGATAGGCATGTTGGAGGGGGTCAATTATGAATCGTTGTGTCCCATTTTCATGAAAGTATCATAAAATAGGATGTCTACAGATGACACATTGTCTACCAAGACTCTTTTCACAAGAGAGTTTCCTATGACGGGAGTGATCACCAAGGGATCATCGTGGGGGAACCTCATGTTAGTAATTGTGCCCTAGAGACAATTACTTTTATATTTTAAGGAAAATATTTTATTATTAAAGATTATATTTTATTGATTATTATTTATTTATTATATTTTATTTACTGCGTAATAAATTGAAAGCATAATAAATGTCCTTGGAATTTTGATATGTATTATCTATTTTTAAGTATATGACTTAAAAATAAAATTATATGAATAGTATCTTATTCCTAAAATTCCCTAGTCGAGTATTATTATTTAAGGACAATAATAATGCACAAAGACTAGTATGTTTCTTGACAGATGACCACATCTCATTGATCATAGGTATGGTGATACTAAAATCAAGAACATAAGTGCATGTCTCAATACATAGCACTGAAATAACCCGTCGTGATATTCTACATGTTNTCAATGCATGGCACTGGAATGACCCGCCGTGAGATTCTACATGTTAAGTAAGTGTCATAAGCAATTCTCACTGTGATAATGGTGTAATGATCCTTAGACCTGAAATCATTATATTTTTATATAAGAATTAATATATTTTCATTACATTAAAAGTTACCTTTGACCGGGTGATGATAAAAGTGGACATTGGGTATATTATGAATCGTATGAGAAATACGAATGATCTAGATGGGATTTAATCCTCCTAATTTTAGGCGTGATATTATTGACCTCTTATTTGAGTGAGACGATGAAATGCACGGCCGTGCTCAAATGTTGATTTGATTTTAATAGTCTACTCATCGATCAAGAAAAATAAAGATTAAATTATGAAGAGGATGACATGACACGTGCCTTGAGTTTAATCTATAATATCAAGATTAAAAGGATTATATTATATTGTACATTATTCACGAAAGGCTCAATCAAATCACCGATTTATTTATTATTACTTGGGTAACAATGATGTATTACTAGATGCTGCTCATTGTTTATAATTTTATTATTGGATAATAAAATTATTGCAAACATAATAATAGTTTAAAGGGTCACACACAAAGAACACTTGAAGGAGAATTAATAATAATTCAAATTTATTTCGGATATTAATTAAGTTGGACTTAATTAATAAAATTAGAAATTTGAATTAATTTATAATTCGAATTATATTTGAATATTAATTAAGTTTGACTTAATTAGTTATTTAAATTAAAATTTGAATTTTAAATAAATTAATTAAATATAAGGCCCAATCAGAGGATGAGGTAAAAGGCTTGTTTATTTCCTTTATAAATACATCTCTTTCTCCAGGAGTTAACCTAATTGATTTTTAGGAAAACCCTAGCCACAAAGAGAGAGAGAGAGATAAGAGAGAGGTTGAGAGAAACAGCTTGGGTGCTAGTACATCCTTCCTCCTTCGAAGATCAAGTGTTCGTGTCGATACCGTTAGAGCGTAGATTACGTGCTGCGGGATACGTGGTGACCGTACGAGCTTTGGACCTCCATAATCACTATTTTTAATTTGTTAAAGCTCTAAAAGGTAATACATCAAGATCTCTGAATTAAATATTGTGTTTTCGCATGGATCTTGCGGAGGGTTTCGCTATTTTGATTTATTTTTCACGTTTATTGCGGAGGGTTTCGCATGGCATCAGAGTTACTTACGAAACGTTTTAATTCGTTATGTGTTTAACAGTTTTTCGATGTATGTAAACATGTATATGATATGTCATGACTATATATTGATATATATGTTTTATATGATTTTGAATATATGATATTCATGTGATGTATAATCATGTGATGATTGTGTGTATTGATGTATATATATGATATATGTTTGTTCTTATTATGAGAATCGTATTCGATACGAATTCTGAAACGGCTTTTATAGATTTTCTGAAATCTGTGGCCAGTGTCCGATTATCGCAAACGATATGTATTTTCTGACTTGAATCGTGTAACTGAGAAATATTGACAAGGTCAGCTTGGTATCTGTAAGCCATTTTATGTCGTTACAGGCCCCAAAACGGTGATTTATTATTTACTGAAATTTAATTGATTTTCTGAAATTTCAAAATTTGTTATATATGATTATATGATATGTTTATATAATATGAGATATATTACATGTGTTATGTGATAACATGATGGATGGCTATGGCCTAAAGACCCGTCGGATAGAGGTTTTGATTTATGGTTTTGGTTTCTAAATACGACTTGCATGTCGTTTATTCATTGTAATTTAATTATCTCGAATGTAACTCNATAGTGGTTTTGATTTATGGTTTTGGTTTCTAAATACGATTTGCATGTCGTTTATTCATTGTAATTTAATTATCTCGAATGTTACTCGAGTTCTTCTTGTAATTTCATTAGAATACTTTTGTTTCAATATTTAATGTAATTATCAATGAAGGCTTGCAAGCAAGTAGGTGATCCAAAAGAGGATGATGGAGCAATGAAGAAAGAAGACATGTAATAGATAATATTTAAAAACCACCATAGATTGACTTTGATTTTTCCATTAGCTTGGAAAGATCACATAGGATGAGGTCATAATCTAACACATTTATTTTACGCACATTATATATATATATATATATGTGTGTGTGTGTGTGTGTGTGTGTGTGTGTGTGTGAATGCATGTATAGGTATGTATCTGAATATATAATCGAGATGAATGTTTAATATTGATTAATCATTTATGTATTAGATACGACACAAATGTCATATTTACTTAAGAAAGATAAAATCTGTAACGATTTTAGATTTTAAAATTGAACAAACGATCATGAGATTCTTGTGTTTATGAACACGGTATTAAATATGAATTTTCTTTTTCTGATATGGGGAGATTTTGTCAAAAGCGGATTATTAGTTTAATATGTAAGGAAGTCGTTTTTAAGAGAGAT
>QRFB01006374.1:0-14225 GCA_008931105.1 Oenanthe javanica | reverse complement strand
CATAAACTGAAATTAAATATTTGCTTTTAGTTTACCTCTAGATTTTGCAAAGCCTGACATGCTTCTTCTTGCTTCAAGTACAAACGTTGGCATTTCCCATGTTTGGATTCCTCGTGAGCAACTTTCCTTCCCATTTCTTGTATAAGATTATGCATCTGAAATTTATTATACTCAATGGTTAGTAGACATCTTTCCACTAGAATTGGTATCCCAGTCTCTGGAAAAAAATCACAGGATTTGAAAACATCTACAGCCTCATCCATGTTCTTCCCTACGAAGAAGAATACAATATCAAGAAAAATAGCCTTCTCCGTCTCATCTAACTCATCGTAACTCAGTTGAATGATTTTCTGAATATCTTCCACAGGAATTCTTCGAATTTTTTCAAGTTTAGCTTTCCAGAATGACACATTTGTCCTACCACACAAAGATGAACCGAGCACCTTCAGAGCTAATGGAAGACCTCCCACATAACTTACAAAACTTTTGGATAGAGCTACGTAATTCTTAGGAGGCTTTGGTTTCTTAAAGGCATGATAGCTAAAGAGCTCCAATGAATCATTTTGTTTCAATTCCTTCACCATGTATGTATCTACTTGTGACATTTCTACTTTGAGTTGATTTGGCAGGTTTACATCTCTCGCCGTGATTATAACTCTGCTACCATCTGAAAACAGCTCGCAAATCCTTACTAGCAATTCTGAATAGCTTGATTGGTCCAGATCATCCAGCACAATGAGAGCTTTCTTAGAACAAAGAATTTCTTTCAGTTTTCTTAGTGCACTTTCAACATCACGGACCTTATAATCCTTCACCCTGAGAAGCTCAATCAAGAGTTGCTGAAGTAAAGGAAGTAGAGGACTACCTCCCTGTGAATATTGTTTTACATTTTCCATAAAACAACTTATGTCAAATTTGTAGGAGTACTTGTTGTAGAAAGCCTTTGCTGTTGTAGTTTTCCCAATTCCGCCCATCCCACATATTCCAAGGGCACGGACATCATTCGACTCGATGCTTAGTTGTTGATATATCTCTTCAACAGGAAGATCTATCCCAACTAAATATCTTTCGAGGTTCAGTGCTTTTTTAGATGATCTTGGCACAACATTCTCCACAATTTTTTGAATAGTCTCCGCTTCACTCCTGTTAATTTTAATAAGAAATACACGATTGTAATTCTTAGCGTATACAAATGATATATATATGGGTCTTGATCCACATCAACCATTTGCTAGATAAGGTTTATGCTGGTTGCCTAGTCATTGGATGAGGATATAGAAGAGAGGTTTGAATCCATGGTTGTTTGATTGAATCTCTTAGAAATTTTTTGTTTTAAGAAGTTAATTATTTAACTGGTGGCCATCTTATTGCGTTGCGATTGCTGGGAAAGAATGGCGGCCTATTTTTGCTGGGAAAGTCAGTTAGATCCAGGATTTTAAAAAAAATTGGGACGGGATTCCTTATACCTTCTCCACGTGTAAAGCTAATTCATATGTAAATTTTTATATATAACATTTATATTAAGTTATTTTAATAATTTTAAAATTTAAAATATTATATATTTTTAAAATTATAAACTAAAATATAAATAATTTGTATTATATTATATTTTGTCATTTCATATTATTATGCCATTATATTAAATTTACAAAACTATAATATTTTTCTATAAAAGTATATCATTGTCTAATATTTTATTATATTATAATAAAATTATATATTACAATATAATAAAATATATTTTATACTAAGATTAATATAACTCATTAATATATTGTCCTTTAAGAATAGGGATACCCTTGATTACTGAAACAAATATCATTAATCTCAAAATAATTATAAATATATTTCTTAAATAAAACATGTTACAGTCAAGCTGCTAAACAATCTCCTAAACTAATAATTATAATCTAATGTCAAGAACAATATGAAACATATATTTTATACTAAAATTAATATAAAATATAAATTAATACAAAACATATATTATATCATAAAATATATCTCGAATTCAATACACATCATATTTTATGGACTTTGGAATAGAGGTTATAGCAATTACTTTATAAATTGAGATGAAATATAAATTAAACTAATAAAAATATGAATTTCTAGAATTATTTTATAATATTTATTAAACTAAAATATTTTTTATATTTTATATAATTTATTATATATTAAAACTATAACTATATTGTATAATATATTATATTATATGTTTTGTATTAATCTTAGTATAAAATATATTTTATTATATTATAAAATATAATTTTATTGTAATATAATATAATATTAGACAATTAATGATATACTTTTATAAAAAAATATTATAGTTTTGTAAATTTAATATAATAACATAGTAATGCGAGATGACAAAAAATATAATATATATTATATTATTTATATTTTAGTTTTTAATTCTAAAAGTATATAATATTTTTAATTTAAAAGTTATTAAAGTAAGTTAATATAAATATTATATATATAAATTTACACATGAATTAGGTTTACACGTATAAACAACAGATAAGATCATAAGGGGAGTCGCGGTAAATAACATCAGTCGGTCCCTATTTTTTTTTAAATCTTGACAGTAAACAGTAAATGGTTGCTATGGATGCAGATACTCAAATAGAAATCAAGTCAAATCAAACTAATCTAAGCCACATATTTAATCAAATCTAATGGACCCCTAAAAGCACCACACACAATTAAAATTCACCCTTCCATATACAATCTCATCTAATCCTCTCCATTTTTAATTTGATTTTTCCTATCAATTGATGAACCTTTTTTCAAATCTAACTTCTCCATATTATTCATCTCTCAACGGTCAGTTTACATACCATATGTGTTATATTCCGTCGAGTTCTATTTTTTCGACGATCTCCATATTTATTTATTTAACAAAACTGGTGATTTTAGTAATTCTTTATAATACATAGTGATTTTTATAATACAAATTTGTGATTTATCTAATATAAATTATTGATTACATTTCGACCTGGTAACTGATGTAATGTAAATTTGTGATTAATTTTTGAAGTTGCCAGAATATAGCACATATGCTATGCAAATTGATTGTTGGGAAATGGAGAAAAATGTAGTAAAGTTAGATTTGAAAAAACGCTCGACAATTGACGGAAAAAGTCAAATAAAAAACGGGGGATAATGTTAATTTCTAATTTCTAGTCAAAGTTTATTTCTATTAGAGTAACACTATATATATATATATATATATATATATATATATATATATATATATATATATATATATATATATATATATATATATTTGCAAATACTTAAATAGAAACCAAGTCAAATCTAGAAACTAGAAAATAATCTAAGCCAAATATTTAATTTAATCTAATGACCCCTGGAGGGCACACACATAATTAAAATACACCCTCACATACACAATCTCATCTAATCCACTACATTTTAAATTTGATTTTTTCCGCCAATTGGTGATACTTTTTTAAAATCTAATTTCACCATATTTTTTCCCATCTCTCAACGATCAGTTTGTACCCAACGATCAGTTTTTATACCATATGTGCTATATTCTGGCGATTTCCATTTTTCCGGCGATCTCCATGTGTATTTATTTAACAAAACTGGTGATTTTTCCATTACAAATTAGTGATTTTTATAGTACAAATTTGTGATTTATCTAATATAAATTAGTGATTGCATTTCAATCTGGTAACAAATATAATATAAATTTGTGATTAATTTTAAAGTCACCGGAATATAGCACATATGGTATGAAAACTAATCGTTGAGAGATGAAGAAAAATGTGGTGAAGTTAGATTTGAAAAAAAAATTATCAATTGACAAGAAAATCAAATTAAAAATGGAAGAATCGGGTTAGTTTTTAATTAAAATTGGTTTCTATTAGAATATCACTCTATATATATATATATATATGTATATGCGTAGTTGAACATCACAAAAATCAAATAGTATTTAATTGGATTAAGAAGTAAGAACTCATGGTAAAGGGACCTACTCGTTTGCGTCTTCTTTGAAATGATATCCTGATAATTGTGCAATTTCAGTAAGAGCAATTTTCCACTTCTCAATCGTAGGAACAGAGTAACGCTTCTTATGCTTTTTAAGAGAAGCGCCAAAAGACCCTTTCTGGTATCGTAGATCTGATGGATCAACATAGTAAAACACGGGAACAACCTGATTCTTTGTTCTCTTGCAACTAAGGATCTCTGCGAGCTCCTCAAGGCACCATGATGAATCAGCATAGTTCTTCGAGATGACAACTACAAACATTTTTGAATTTTTGATTGCATGGCATAGTCCTGGAGAAATTTCTTCACCCTTTTCCAGTGCAGGTTCATCTCTGAAAGTTACAATTCCTGCTTGATCCAAAGCATGGTAAAGATTCGAGATGAAACTTCTGCGAGTGTCCTTACCATGAAAGCTTAGGAAAACATCCCACAGAGGAGATGAAGGGGCAGTTAATTGACTACTTGTTGTATCCATAGGCACTTGAGTAATGACTTTCACAGCCTCTTGTTTAAAATCACTAGACCTCCGATGCTTTGGCTGAAGAGAGGACCTAAACATCAGCCAAAAAATGCAGGACAAGGCAAGGCCCAAAGCAACATGTATAACGATAGTCACCGGAGACACTATAAATGATTCTTTCAACGTTTCCCATAACTCAAAATCCATCGATTCAAAATGAACTAAAACAACTGAGGTTTCTACTGGATACACTCTGATTGTTTCTTTCCTTTTTGTAGTTACCAACTAACGTGCAAAGCACGATTACTATTAATAAATTATATATTAATTATTTTATATAAATTAAATATTTTATTTAATATGATATTTTATTTTATTATTAATTTCGTTTTACATTTTTTCTATACAATAATGTTTATATATTAATATTTATAAAATTTATTGATAAGTTATAATTTTAAATAAATAAAAGAGTTTGAATAATAATAAAATCGAGTTAAATGTGATTAAATTATATTAAATATAAATTATAGAATAAAAAAAATTTAAAATAAAAAATACATAATATAATTTAAATATAATATTATTCGTAGAAAATCATATAAAAGAGGAATATCGGTGCATAAGAATCAAATTCTTGTACCACACCCACTACAAAGACCTAAAAAGCAACACGCAAACCAATATCCACTAATTTTATAGTGGATTATCTAATAAAATAAATTTGTCAACTTTTGCTAATTGACGGTGGCGGCCTTCCTCTATTAAACTACCCTTTCAAGAAGAATTTGGCACAATTATGATTATGGTCATCGAAAATCAACAAACAATTAGACTTTTACAAATTCGATCTAATATTGTATATACTCCCACCGTATTTTATAAGTCACTTTACGTGTTTAGGTATTTTGATCATATAATTAAAATAACTTTTTTTAATTTTTTTTAAAATTAAAATACTGATTATATATTTTATTTAAAAAAAGAATATTTAAAAATAATTACTTTTATTATGTGGTCAAAACACCTAAATATGTGTGTTAAAAGTTAAATCGATTTATAAAAAAAATGAAGGGAGTAATTGTTTACATATTTATAATTGCATGATAAAAAAATTATGTAAGAGTTCTTATGGTATCATGAAAGTTGCCGCGGTACGAATTTTAGTCATAATATTTTTTCAATAAAATATATAAGCATAAAAAACAACATTATCATGTAACATTTGATTTTTAAAATTTAGATGATATTTGATGTTAGATTTGATATGTTAAATTTAATTATTGTTAAATTTTAATATTCTAATCTAAACAATCGAATTTTTATAAAAAATGAGATTTTATGAAGGTGTTCTTCCGTATTCACTATATAAGGTGTTCTTTATTGAGTGGAATCATCTATATTATACTATTATAAGCGGAATTATCAAATAAAAATAATTGATAGTTTAGTACTTTCGTTGATTGATAACGCTTTTCAAAACAATTGTAAATACCTTCCAAAAATATTATATATATTTTTTATTTTATTTATAATAGTATAATATAATATAGTAATATAGATCTAATACAATTGTAATAAATACAGGTGAATTATATATTTTAATCTCATTACTACTCAAACTCTTTAAACTCTATTCAAATTACAAATTATTATTTCTTATAAAATTCTATTAAAATTTCAAAAAAAAATTAAATATATATAGTCTATGTTTTGGTTATCCCTCATTTTTTACTCATCCAAAATTAAATCTTAATATTATATTATATCTAAATAATAACCTAAAATTGTAATTATATTAATAATCCTATTTACTATCTACTAATTTTTATGTAATGTAGTTGTATTAAATACAATCTATTTATAGAATTCAGTTTGATGAGCGCTCAAAATTTTTATTTATATTAATTTTTCTTAATAATTATATACTATATTAATTATATTTTTTTTATTTTTTTAGGCCTGTTAACGGATCGGGTTTAGATCGGATCACCCTAAATCCATATCTAAATCTATTTATTTTTTCGAATCGAATCAAATATCAGATATTTTATAACTTAATCCATATGCATTCCATCCTGATTATAGATAATCAGATCGAATTTCCAATTCAATTAAATTGTTTATTATTTTTTAATTAATATTAATATATATATATATATATATATATATATATATATATATATATATATATATATATATATATATATATATATATATATATATATATACATATATATATACATATACATATACATATATACACATGTGGGACTAACACTTTTAATACATATAAGTTAATTAAACAATAAGTTAACATTAGATTATAGAGTTACTGGTCAATTATAATGATATTAATACACACATCATTTCTCATTATACAATAATAAAATGATGATAATGTTATAACATATAAGAATCAATTGCATACTAAACCTTCCTATAAGACCCAAAAATCATTAGAAATTTGGATATTAAGTTCTGATATAAAACTTGAATGATGAATCTAATAATCAAAGGTAACTATTTGCACCAAAATTGACTCAAACGTAGTTCTTTCAATCTCATCGGCATTACTAAATTTTGTTGCATTTATATTCTGATGGTATTGCATTATGACCAATATGCAATGATTTTAGTGGTGTTGCATTAGACAACAAAAGCGTTGTAGTAGAGGTCAAAGGCAAGGGCCGAAAATGCAACACTCAAAAAGTGTTTCCTTTTTCGATTTCGGACCTAAGGCAACAACATTTGGCACATAAGGTAACATTAGAAAGTATTGCATACGAGCACTTATGGCGTAATGATATTTTTAAATTCATTACATATTTTAGACATTTGAAAGTCTTTAAATCTATTTAGTAAGAATTGTATAAGAATGACTATGGAATAATAGACTCGATTGTGATAATTTTGTAATAAGAATGGTTTTTGAGTGGAGTATTTAATTAAGAGAGAGTCTAAAAGACTAAATGCTTGTTTGGTTGATAATAGTAAGTCATTTCCTATGGAAGTTGAAATTTATAGGAAGTAGAAAAATTTGTTTGGTTGATTTGTGGGAATTAACTTCCTACAGGAAGTGCTGATGGTGAAATCTGATAATCAACAAAGATCGAGGTTATTTGCCGGAAAAATATCTGACAAGGCTGAGATGCGGTGGAGCGTGATGGTTTATATGAGATTGGGGGTTGAGATTGCTAGGTTTCAGAATAACCAGAGCTTTGTCTTCTCTGACGGCTGCGAGCTCTAATAATTCCGACCTCCAACAAATTGGTGCTAGAAGAAGGGGAAATTCATATCTTAGGAGGAAAGATATTACATCAAATCTAGGGTTTTAATGGTGGACATCACAGGCGGCTATGAGAGACATCAAATGGGAAGATATTGAAAAAGATTTGTATGGGTTATTGGCATTCAATGGGTTATGGTTCTCATCATGGTTTGAAGTATATGGTTTGAAGTATGACTTAATGGTTGAGGGGTAATCAATTTTGGAGTCAAAATAGAACAAAATTTGTATGTATTGTCCTACCGCGCTACAACACTGTTTGGGTCATATCTTGAGTTCTAGAATTTAGATTCGGACGAGGGCAACCCACCGAAACAGTGATTGTTGCGCAATCTCTCACACAAATCCGAATTTTCATCTGATTCAAGCCAAATTAGGCTCAATTCTTTCCTCCATCTAATGATCTTCAGATATTTGTTTTCATGTGACTTTCTACCTATAAAAATCCAACCAACAACAGAAAATATTAAAGTGTTAGCGTTTACCTGATAGACGCGATTTGTGAGATGGAGATGCAGCTCATGATAGTTGTGTCCCATCTCTAAAAGTCTCATTCTCCATGTGATTGTTCTTCAATTAACCATAACCTTCTTCCCATACATGGATTTGGACTGAATGTTTTAAACCAATTACCAGCAGGTTTTCTAAACTGAGTGGAATTACTTGATGAAAACTCGCAGCTGCCTTTTCTCTCTAATTTCTAAATTCGCAGATGGATTCTTCTTATTTTATCACCTCTGAATTAAAGAGAATTCAATAAGCTTCGAGTGGGCTAGTTGTTATGCCCAAATTTCAGCATTTGTTATTTGTGATGGGTTGGTGGTATCTATTGAGCTGAATTTATAGTTGTTCCGGTGGATTATTGTTGTTGTTATTAAAGACCATGTTCCTCCAGGATTAATTTGAAGGTTCTCCGCCATCTATGTCTGTCACTGCCAATTGAAGGTCATAGCTCCATATTCTTCGAGTTGCCCTCGTAAGGGAGTTATGGTGTGCTGCTAACCTTATCAAGGTACCTTGGATATAGTTGTAGTGGACCGGCTAGAGCCCACAGTTGTCGGGTCAACGTCGGATCCATTAAGTCATTGGACCTTATAATGGGCTATGACCTATCCAAACAAGCCCGAATGTAGAGTCCTCTTCCAAGTAGGTTTCTCTTGCATTTTCCTATCGAGCTTCTACTTCAGCAAAAATTACGTGGACTTGATCCCCTATTATAAATAGGGGT
Organism: Oenanthe javanica; assembly: GCA_008931105.1. NCBI lineage: Eukaryota > Viridiplantae > Streptophyta > Magnoliopsida > Apiales > Apiaceae > Oenanthe > Oenanthe javanica. The sequence goes on along the minus strand of QRFB01006374.1, from coordinate 5,219 downwards.
ACGTAGGCACGTTTTTAGGGGTTGGACGTTGAGAACTGCCACCAACCAAAAAACCCTAGCAATCTCAGCCCCCAATATTCAACAATCACCACACTTAGACGGCTTTTCAGGTAAAAAAACACCACCCTAGATCTTGATTATGGCAATGGACCTTAAATTTTATTATTTCCAAATTCCTCCATCAACAGGAAATGTAAATTACAAAGAGGGGGTTATGTAAGTAATTTCCTATAATATATGGGTATTGAAACTTTCTTGGAACTTCTACTTCCCTTATTAATGTTAACCAAACAACTTTTTAAAAATCTAGTTCTTATGTATTTGAACTTCCCAAGTATTTGAAGGGTAACCAAACGACCTCTAATGGTAACTCACGATCAACTGAAATATTCATGAGAAAAATAAGAATATGTGTTTTTAACTTTAATTTTATTAATTAATATATATACTATATATAATTTAATATATATACTATATTATTTTAGTTGAAATATTAAAAGTTTTGGTTGTTCGGTACGCTACTAGNTATATATATATATATATATATATATATATATATATATATATATATATATATATATATATATACTCGAATAGGTTACTTAGCGGATCAGATCATACATAATCCATATTCATAATTATCATATCAGATTAATTTTAAATAAATCTATATTCGATTATAAGGTCTCGATTCGAGTTAGACCTCTGGTCCATTGACATGTCGAGTTGCATTCAATCCCTTTATTGTGACTCTCATGTGACTTAACATAATTTTTTTTACTGAATTTTTTTTATTATATTTACCAATTTAAATAATATTACAAGGACTACGAAAAAGATCCTAATTACATATTAATATGAGAGAAATATTTCAATTATTTACTAATATATCNAAAGTTTTGGTTGTTCGGTACGCTACTAGACCGGATAAAGTGAACCATAGAAAAGATCAAAACTGTCACATTTTAGGTGAATCATAGGAACGATTTTAACCATTCAACTTTAATAAAATCTAATTTAAAAATATATATATATAATACATACAACTCTAACCCCCGATAGTACTTCTTTTATATAACTCCTCATAAATAAATTTTAGGTGAACCATATAAACGATCTTAACCATTCAATTTTAATAAAATCTAATTTTAGAAAGAATATATATCAAAAATACAACTCTAGCCCCCTATAGTCCTCCTTTTATACAACTCTTCATGGATAATATTATATTATATTTAAATTACATTCTTAATTTTTGTTTAATATATTATTAAATTTTATGAATATTAATATATATATACTATATTATTATAACCGAAATATTAAAAGTTTTGGTCGGTCGATACTAGGCCACGGGCCTAAAAAATATACATGTATTAAATATAATTTTACTTATTATAATACGGGTTCTAACTATATACAATGTATATTAACTAAAATTTTAGTTTTTATACCCAATTATATATTTATTATAATACGGGTCCAAATTATAATATATTTATATTAAATAAAATAAATTTAAATAAAATAAGAGAACATATATATAATATTAACATAAATTCTTAATATTTTAAAATTTTATATTAAATATCAGTAAAGATATATTCAAAAAATTAATTTACTTAAATATTAGGTATCACATACTTTGCACGGTGTATATATATATATATATATATATATATATATATATATATATATATATATATATATATATATATATACTCGAATAGGTTTCTTAGCGGATCAGATCATACATAATCCATATTCATAATTATCAGATCAGATTAATTTTAAATAAATCTATATTCGATTATAAGGTCTCGATTCGAGTTAGACCTTTGGTCTATTGACATGTCGAGTTGCATTCAACCCCTTTATTGTGACTCTCATGTGACTTAACATAAATTTTTTTACTGAATTTTTTTTATTATATTTACCAATTTAACTAATATTACGAGGACTACGAAAAAGATCCTAATTACATATTAATATGAGAGAAATATTTCAATTATTTACTAATATATCTTAAAATAATATAAGATCCTAGTATCTTAGTCTCCTAACAACTTGAGATTTTAGGAGAACTGATAACTTAATATGGTATTAGAGCTCTAGTCGGTAGGGAATTCAAATTCGACTCTCTTCTAACCGAAGGTTATGCATAATTATAACTGAAAAATTAGATAACAAAATCTTAATGTCCGAAAAGAGAACTCCATAATAATAAAACACATGTTAAAGTTTCAAACTTGAGTTAACTTTAACATGTAATAATAAAATACATGTTAAAATTTCAAACTTGAGTTAACTCTAACATGTGATAATTAGATCACTTGTAAATCATGATCATGCATATATTTATCATCGTACTCTACTCAACAAATACTTTTATAATCCAATCACGAAAAGTGCTAATGTTAGATATTTAAACACTGATGATGTTAGAGATTACTGAAGTCAGAGTTTACTAAAGACAAATCAGAGTTTAAGCTGACGTCATCATAGTTTAGAAGTTTTCAATCAGAGTTTACTCAACCGACAGAGTTTGTGAAATCAGAGTTTGACAGCTGGTGTTCGATAAATCAGGGATTGATCTGAGATAAATATGAAAGTGTTTTAATGCAATCTCATTACCTTCNTATTTATATTAAATAAAATAAATTTAAATAAAATAAGAGAACATATATATAATATTAACATAAATTCTTAATATTTTAAAATTTTATATTAAATATCAGTAAAGATATATTTAAAAAATTAATTTACTTAAATATTAGGTATCCCATATTTTGCACGGTAAATATATATATATATATATATATATATATATATATATATATATATATATATATATATATATATATNAAGATAATGATGGAAATAATATTTCTGTATTTAATGATCATTATCTTTTTTGTATTTAGATAGGGTAGATGTGTATTATATAAACATAGAATTAGGTTAACATTGTAATCGTTCAAGTGATTATCATTCTCATAACCTAACAGCTCTTAAGAACTTTATTTTTCTTGAGAGAGTTTTGTATTCAGTCAAGCAAATTTAATACAAAGAAGTTCATCTTTTTACATACTTGTGTCCATAATCGATTGTTTGATACTATTATATTCAAACCCCCTTCTATAATAGTTGATTATCTGGGTAACAATTAGTATCAGAGCAGATTATTAATTTAACTTACAGATCTATAAACAATGTCTGGAAACAAGTATGAAAGTATCAGAATCCCAATCTTGAAAAAGGCTGAATACCCTACATAGAGGGTAAAGATGTTGATGTTCCTGAAAGTCACAGATCCTGATTATTTAGATATGATCAATAAAGGTCAGTATCTAGCAACTAAGTTAGTGCTAGCAACAATAGTGGAAGGAAGATAGGTTCCTGATCACNGTTCCTGATCAGTATACTCTGAAGTTCAAGAAGGAGTGGACCAATGAGGAAAAGCAAGAAGTCCTAAAAGATGCAAAGGTAAGAAACATTCTGCATAACAATCTTGATTCTGTCATGTCTAACAGGGTAATTACATGCAAAACTGCTAAAGGAATCTGGGATGCACTAGAGGTTCAATGTCAAGGAACCAAGGAGATCAAGAATAATAAAAGATCTGCTCTTATACAAGAATATGAATACTTTGAGGCCAAACAGAGTGAGTCTCTTACTGATATCTATGATAGATTTCTTACTCTGTTAAATAACTTGGCTTTGGTTGATAAGGTGTATGATAATGAAGATTCAAATACCAAGTTTCTAAGGTCTCTTCGTGAAGAATAGGATTTACAAACATCCTTGATAAGAGACAGGGCTGACTTGGATGAGATGTCCCTAGATGAAGTGTATGGAAGGCTGAAAACTCATAACTTGGAGTTACAGAAAATAAAGAATAGGAAGAGTGTCAAGGCAAAGTCTGTTGCTTTTAATGTTGAGACTAGGGTTGAAGAACTAAAAGAAAATTTTTTAAAAGTCTCAACAAGAAAAGAAAAAGTTGTTATGGTAAAGGAAAGCAGTGAATCAGAGTCTGAGGTAGACTTTGATACAAACTCTGATGAATCAACAGACTTTGACATGATGAATATGGTTACCATGATTGTCAAAGGCTTCAAGAAGATGAAGTATAAGAAGTACAGAAATCAAGGAAACTTTTAAAAAAAGTCTAGAGAGTAATAGAATAAAGACAGATTCAGGAGGAAAGAAGAAAGAGATGGTAAGTCTAAAACACTTGACAAATCAAAGGTCAAGTTTTATAAGTGTAATAAGATGGGGCACTTTGCTACTGAGTGCGGAAGTAAGGAATCTGGAAAAGCTCTCATAAGATTGGATGGATTCCTCAGACTCTGAAGAGGAAACAAATTATGCTCTCATGGTAAATACTGATGCTCTCATCTTAAACTCTAACAAGGTATCAGACTCTATTTTCAATATAGATACTGAAAATGTCCAAGAATTAAGGTTTTTCCTTAGATCCCTACATGTTAGTTTTAAATCACAGTCACTTAAGAATGAAAGATTAAAATCTGAAATTCAAAATCTGTCTGCTAAGAATAATTTTCTTGAATCTGAACTTACACACATGCTTAACACTAAGAAAGACTGTGAGAATGCTATTCACATACAAACTCAGCTAGAAACACAGGTTGAATACTTAAAAGTTGGATAGCTAAAGCACATGATACTTTCAGAGTTTGGATAAACTCTAGCAAGAAAGTTCAACAAATTCATTCTGACAAGAATTGGACATCTGCTCTAGGTTATGAATCTGATAAGGATACACATGTTAAGAGTGATAAGACAGACACAGAAATAAAAGGAAAGTTGAGTGAAANTATGAATCTGATAAGGATACACATGTTAAGAGTGATAAGACAGACACAGGAATAAAAGGAAAGTTGAGTGAAATTGTAAATTATTTTAAAGCTAGTAATGAAAAGGACATTTCTAATAAATGCTCTAATAATCACAAAGTTAAAGAGAATAGTGTGTCAGAGAATAAACCAATCAATATTGGATTACTCTCAAAGAAATAACTTAAAGAAAAGTTGAAGTTAGTCACAAATAAAAATAAACCTAAAAATTTCAAGAGGAATAGAAATGGCAAAGTAGATGTTAGGAATTATGAGTTTTGATGATAACAAATTACTTATAATTTCAATAGGGGCTCAAAATTATTTTGTAACTGATCAATGGATATGACTTATAAATATCCA